>JABSNV010000028.1:0-100000 GCA_024085815.1 Flaveria linearis
GTGGTTGAAGTGATGAAAATTGTCTTGCCCTACACTGTGGCAGATAGTGCTTTTTCCCCATCCATAATAGACAGTGCTTTTTCCCATCCATAATGACCTCTTGGCAGGTCCTCCAGAACTCTAAGAGCTGGTCTTCATACAGTGGAGGATCTATGGTGAGGGATGTGAAGTAGTTTGATAGAACTAAGAACCGACAAACATCTGAGAAATTAGGATCTTTCTTAGATGCTCACAGAGCAACCTGATTGTGTTTCCTGTGTAGTTGCATGGAGAAATCGAGTTGGTTTCATGGATTAGGGTTGGCCATTTGTAAGTAGCTTTATGATAAAGAAAGATAAGAACAAAGGCGGTTTGTGGGTGAATTTAGGTTAGGAAGATTTACGGATGAAGAAGAAAGTGAAAGAGGGGGAACCGTTAAAGGTATATTTATATAAACTGGATTTGAGACAAGGTTATGCAAAAGGATAAATTTTAAAATTCGGATGTCGGTCCCACCTCTGAAAAAGCACCCAAAAAGGTAGTTTTCTTGGAAGTCGAAAATGTTCCAAAGTGTCACATCCCGGCGGAAGCATGAAGCGATATTTTGGATGTGACTTGTTGTTCAGAACACAATTGATTACAAACAATTATACCACAACAACATGAAAACGTAAAGCACATACTTCATTCATATATATATATATATATATATATATATATATTATAGATTACATCATTACATATATGTCAAAATTTGACGTAATCTTTATTACAACATATTCTTTAACTAATCGTATTCAGGTACGATGGAAATGTGCATCCACTATCACACTGCCATCATAGATATTAACTGTTAAGCTTACACAAACTCGTCCTACAACTTCACCCCATCCGTTGTAGACGTCAAAGGAAAAGTCAATATTGTTAGTCATTTTTACCTGAAAAAGCATACTCAAATAGTTAATATAAAGTTGGTGAGATCATAGGTTTATATCTAGACAAAACATTTTATTGATGCACCAATTACAACCAAACCTGCTCACACACATAATCATACTGTCACGAAATAAGTCACAAGATCAGATAATATTACATCTCAACCCTCATTCGGTTAGGTGTAGGAAAATAGCATCACAACACTCATCCTGTTGGTGCAAATATTCTTCTAAGTAGCGCTACTAATATTATCAGACGGTTCCTCATTCGAATTAATGGTTGTATCACAAATGACAGTAAGTCTCAAAATATTTTCAAATATAATGCATCAACATAAACAATATGCTTTTTCCCCAAAAAACTTTACAAATACCAAAAGGTCAAAATGGAGCTATGAGTCTCACCGTTTCTCCAAATTGTAACCTATAAAATAATTCATAAGTTAGATATAAATTTCATTAAAATTTTTAGAATCTCAGATCTTATTAGTTCTTAAAAATTTAACTATATAATAGTCAAATAATATTACCATAAAATTCTCAATATTATTCTATTATACATAAATAGTTATAATTATTTCAAAGTCTCCATAAATCACCAAAAATATCTATGGTTATCTAAAAATCACCAAAAATTTGTAGAATATTATTTCAACAGTTTACATTATCTCATAAATTTCTTGATGTCCAAGTCCCAACATATTTCTTTCTGTAAATCTCACAATATTCCCAAAATTCACTAAAATACTTATTTATCTCCAAAAATTATGAAATTTATAACATATGTTTTCTCTGATTTATCATAGCTTCAGTGAGTTTTTCACGATTTATAGTACTAATTAAGTATTTCTTTTGGTTTTTCCTTTACAGATTACTTAAAAATTCATTTTTCAATCATAATAAGGAAATAAAATACAAAATAATTCCTGGAGATTTTATATATTAAAAGAGTCATTTTTTGATTTTTCCAGAATTTTCCCGAATTTATTTGTATTTTTGAGTATTTTCTTTATTTTCACTATTAAAACAATTTTGTATAAATTGTTTTATTTATCATAATTTTGTCAAAACTTACAGAATAATTTCAGTATATTTATAAAGATTTTTCAATATTTATTCCCACAATCTTATTTGTCTAATATTTTTGCTTATTTTTCTTTAATATTACAAGATTTAATCTTATAAATTCAAAATATCCTTTTGGTTACAAGTTTTCTAAATTTTTAGTATTTCATTACTGTAACTTGATGAAAATTAAAGGATTTCAAAATATTTAAGGTTAGTCTTGGTGTGTTTGCACCAAAACTAGTTAAACATGTGTTTATATCACATGTATAAATCTTGTTTTCATGGTATATTAAGAAAAATTTAAGAAACTAAACCTTGTGAATGATGTTTGTTGCTTTGAGAACCGAGAGAAAGGGTCGTGAAGGTGGTGATGATCGCGATTTGTGATGGCGTTGATGGTTATGGCTACGGGTGATGATGGTGATGTGGTAGGGTTGTTGGTTGTGTGTGAGCCGAGAGGTATAGGTAGATTGTGAGTGGTGTTTGTGGTATAACCCAAGAGGTGAAGGATTTTGTATGTGGATTAGGGTGGTCGCGGTTGTTTGGAGGTTGTATGGGAGCTGAGAGATGGAGTGGAGGTGAAGATGGTTGTGCTTCGGTTAGGGTGGTGGTGTTTAGCTACGGTTGATGGTGGATGATGAATGATCGATGGGTGGTGATGATGGTAGCCGTAAATGTGGTAAGGGCCGAGAGAAAGGATTGTGGTGGTGGTGGTGGTGATCGCGGGTGTGATGGTGATGAAGGTTGAACCGAGAGTTTGAGAGGAATTTGAGGTAATGGTGTGCTTGGTGGAGATGGTCTATGGATGCCTTTATGGAGGTCTCGGTCGAGGCCTTTATGGCATGAAATGATGAAGTTCAACTCTAGCTATGGTGAGTCATCCTTACTAGCTTTGTTAGGTGTCAAGCAAGGTGGCTAAGCATTCTTTAGGAGGCTCTAGAACTTGCCACGTCTCTTATGTAATGATGATGTTCCATGTGAAGGCATATGGCGGTTTTGGTGGTTGTGGTTCCATTAGCCGAGAAGTGTTCTTAATATCCTTAAGCTAAGTCTAAAGAAAGGTTAAGGTGTATTAAGGTTTAAGTTCTTTTAATATGTTATGGTGTAGTTTGGTTGGGTTTTGATTAAACTCATATGTATTTATAGATGTCATGATTTTTAGATACATATACATTTTACATTGTCTATGCATGCATGGCATTATATTAACCTTATATATATTCATGCATACGTAAAATTCTCTCTATATATACATATATGCAAACATGCACACATAAGGTTCATTTATGGAAGGTCTTTATACATGACAACTGTTGGACCAAAAGAACCAATGAGCCAAGATCAGGAAAACCTCTAAGTCCCACATGCCATTGCAACAACTGCTGAAGACTCCCATCAGCTGTTCTGACAAAGTCTGAAGATCAAAGTATGAAGATCAAAGAACTGAAGAACAACAGCTGAAGACTCTAAAGTACTGAAGACAAGTACTGAAGTCTGAAGTACTGATCATACAAGTACTGAAGACTTCCAAGTACTGAAGACAAGTACTGAAGAATCAAAAGCTGAAGAACTGAAGAACTGAAGACCTTCTACTGAAGAAGACCTTCTACTGAAGCACAAAGTCTGAAGACAAAGACTGAAGACAACAGCTGATGACATCTACTGAAGTCATCAGCTGTTACATCATCTGAAGACAAGTCTGAAGAACAAGTGCTGAAGACTCAGAGTTTGTCACAATAGCTGAAGAAGTCTTCTTCAGTTGTTGTGATGGTTTTTCCCTTTTAGTAGTTTATTTTGTTTCAGTAGTTTGTACAACAGCTGAAGAGCTTGTTCTTCAGCTGTTATAGTATCAGTAGTTATAAACGACTGAAGAGTTTGTTCTTCAGTCGTTGTAGGATTTCAGTAGTTTACTTTTGTCAGTACTTGTAAAAGATAGGAACACTTTTGTAAGAAGATGTCAGCTGTTGACATCTTCAGTAGTTTTATGTTCCGTCAGTTGTAATTTTAATAATCAGTTGATATCAGAGAAAGGACATCATCACCATCCTTTTGCCGCCTATAAAAGGATGGTGAACCATGCTGTTTTAATTGCCGAAAAGTGTTGAGCAATAGAACAATTAATTTTTCACAGAACTCTTTTCTCTCTCTATGTTTGTGCTTTTACTTGCAATATCTTTTATGTTCTTGCTATAATTGCTAATTAACGTGTTAAATCCGCTGCAAACCAATCTGATTGATCAAACGAGAGGCTGAGATCCTGTCAAATGGTATCAGAGCAGGTTAATCATTGATCGATTTCACTATTGATCATTTGAAACTGCTCTTTGATCTCCCTGTTTGATCGAATTAGCAATTTGCAAGAATTAGCCATAGAGAGTGAGTTTCTGCTGTTTCTGGCCAAAATCTTGAGGTCCTCTGGTGGTTTTGAGATACGTTTGTCTTGTTTAAACTTGTTTTTGACTAAAACCTGAGATGACGACACCAACTAACGATCCTCACAATACTGGTTCCTCAACCAAGCCTCCGATGCTTGTTAGGAACGAGTATAACATATGTCAAAGACGTATGCTTCACCACTTGGCTATCAATAGTGCTGGTTGTTGGAAGTCAGTGGTGCATGGACCATACAAGCCTATGGTGAGTGTCCCTGAATCTAATGAACAGGTTGCGAAGAAACCTGAACATATTCTGACGAAGATCTAAAGCTGTTCGAAATTGATGCTAGAGCCCATGGAATTTTAGCCATGGCTATTCCTAATGAGATTTATTCAGGGCTCTTTCATCATGAGTCTGCTCATGACCTATGGGTTGCTCTAAAGGAACAATTTGGAGGAACTAATTCGGTCTTAGCAAACAATAGGGAAATCCTCGCCCAACAATATGAGACATTCTCATATAGAAAGGGTGAGACTCTGACCCAACAGTTTGAGCGGTTCTCTTGTTTGATCTCTGAGCTGAAGATGGTTAAACAAGAGTACTCCAACAGCCAGATGAACAACAGGTTCCTCAGGTCACTGCCTGAGAGATGGGACACATATACCATTGTCCTACGCTCCAGTGCTGATCTGGAAACTCTATCTCTCACCCAACTTCATGGGAAACTGCTCACTTTTGAGAGAGAGATAGAGCAAAAGAGGAAGTTGTCCTCTTCTGGCAAGCTCGCTGATGACTTTGTCCAAGGTAATGCTGCATTGATAAGTCATGAGTCAGAATATGCTTCATCAGAAGGTTCTTATGATGAGCATATTGATTTCTCTACCAACTTAGAACAAGCTTTTGTTGGTGTTAGTAGTTCAGGAGGTGGTGGTGACAACTTGTGTTTTCTGATGGAGGACTTGAAGGGCATTCCAGATGATGATCTGGAAGAGATGGATATTTTGAACCAAATGGCAATGATAAATATCCGCACTCAAAAGTTCTACAAGAGAACTGGTAGGAAATTCCCTGGACTCTCTGGCAAAACCAAAGTTGGTTTTGACAAGAGCAAGTTGAGGTGTCACGAGTGCCAAAGGCTTGGACACTTTGCAAGAGAGTGTAGATCGTCTGGATCTAACTCCTCTGCACCCTTTGTGACTTTTCCCAGCAATAGCTCACAGCACAGAGGGCAACCTTCCTCCAGTTCTGGCCATCCATCACAAGCACAGGCACCACCTGCTTATTTTGTGCCACAGGGTCATATGCCATATCCTTACCCCTGTTACTACATGCCTCAGCCTAGTCAAGCTCAAGCACCATCGGCTCAACCACCTCATGCTCTTCCTGAGCCTCAATCTTCCCAATCTCATCATCACACACAACCTCAACAACATAGCTTTTTCACCCCAAGTGTTGTTGACTGGAGTAGTCTACCAGAAGAGCTATCTGGTCAGGAACAACTACTCCAAGGTGCTGGTCAACATGGTGGTGACCAACCTTTTGGAAATCTTGCTCTGATGGCCCTTGATTCTGCTGAGGGGTCATCATCAAATGCCTCATCTCAGGTATCCACTGAGGCAAAAGCCAAGTTTTGTTCAGAATCATGCATAGCAGCATTTGCTTCTATTAGAGAAGCAAATGTAGCTTTAATAGATAAAAATCTTGAGCTTGAGCACACTATTTCCAAAAGAAAAGCTGATTTCGAGGCTGTACTCAAAGATAAAAATGATGAGATTTACAAGCTTAAATGCCAAATCAAAGATGATAAAGCTAGGGAAGATGTACTTCTAGAGAAGTACAGAGACCTCAAGGAAACTCTTGCTACCACCCAAGTTGAGTGTGATCGATGGGTGCAATCATGCAAGGGTTTTGAAATGCTTCTTCGCAAGCAATCAGCTTCCAATGTGAAGTTTGGCATTGGTTATAATCACACTGCTCCTCCTACAGATTTCACTTCAAGAGCAGAAGTTGAATCTAATGGGGAGAGCAATAACCAATCCTTCTCATCATGTGACCTACTATCTTCTGATCAGCATCATCAGAGATAGAAGTCAGCATTAACTCCTGGCAAAACCAATCAGCTGATGCTACAACAGCTGATGGTTCAAATGCTGACTGTCACATGACCAAAAGGCTGATCAACTCAGGTGTTGTCACTAGAAGTACTGAAGGTACTGGAGAGCAAGTGATAACATTTGAAGTTCAAACCTCAAATACTGTTAGCACTAAAGAGAAGAAAACTAACAGTAGGAAAGGTTTGAAGACAACTAAAGAGGATACCAGGAAAGCAGGCACTAGGAAGAAAACTGCTAGTACTGATGGCAAACAGCTGAAGAACAAGTCTTCAGTAGTTACATCCTCTTCAGCTGATGATCAGCATAAGATGAAGAAGAAGCCATGTGAGATATGTGGCTTGTTCAATCATCTTACTGATGATTGCTGGTACAAAAGGGGTTCCAAACTCAAACAGAAGGAGAAAATCAATGAGGACATCAATAAAATGAAGAATGAGTTTGAAACCAAGTTTGTACTAGCAACATCCAAGCCTGAAATCCCTAAGCCCAAAGCTAAATCTAAAAAGAAGGTAGGGGTTACTCAGGCAACAGCTGAGGTTGCTCAGAAAAAGATGGTACAACATAGGAATCCATCATCAGCAAACTCCAATGTGTCTGAAGAGTTGAAGGCTTTATCACAAAATCAGACACAACTGGTGATGATGGTTCAGCAACTAGTGGGAAGAGTCAACCACTTAGATGCTCCTGTGTTGAAACCACAGAAAAGGAATCCAAGCCAAAGGGTTCCTCTTCTGCACCATCTTCTTCACCTCAGGCTGTCACACATAACACACCTGTTAGTGCTGCACCTGTAGTTGAAAACAGACCCAAACCAACAGGTTTGGGTCTCTAAGACTAACTAACACATGGTTGTGTTTGCAGGGTTCTTCAACATGCCATAGAAGCATCTGGTATGTAGACAGTGGAGGATCCATGCACATGACAGGAAGCAGCTCCCTTCTTAATGACTACTCTCAAGGAAAGAAGGGATTTGTTTCCTTTGGCAATGATGCAAAGGGTTACAAGGCTTTGTTTTCAATGGGGAAATAAGGTTTGATGATGTGAACCATGTGGAGAATCTCAAGTACAACCTCTTGAGTGTCAGTCAAATGTGTGACAAAGGCCATGTTGCCCTTTTCACAAGCCAGAACTGTCGGATTCTGTCATCCAAAGTTCTGAGTTTGATTGACAAGGCATTGGATGAACACACTCTCCTGAAGGCCAACAGGACAGGAAGAGTGTATGCCTTAGATCTTTCCAAAAAGATAGATCTAAAAGGCCATCCTTGCCTATTCTCCAAGGCCTCTCCTCAAGAGTCTACACTATGGCATAGAAGGCTGGGTCATGTTAATTTCAAGAACATGAATCAGCTGATAAGCCATGGTTTAGTTAGAGCATTGCCTCTGAAGGAGTTCAAGTGTGAAGATGACTGCACTGCTTGCTTGAAAGGAAAACAACACAAAGTTTCATTCCCTTCAATAGAAGAACCAAAGTCCACTGCCTGCTTGCAGCTCCTGCACATGGATCTCTTTGGTCCTGTCAGAGTGATGAGCATGGCAAAGAAGAAATACTGCCTGGTAATTGTGGATGATTACTCCAGGTTTGTATGGACTTTCTTCTTGCACTCCAAGGATGAAGCAGCCAAGACTATAATGAACTTTGTGTTACTTGTAGAAAAGCAGTATTCCCTACAGGTCAAGTGTGTGAGGAGTGACAATGGAACAGATTTAGAAACCACACACTTGATGACTTCTACCTGTCCAAGGGAATTAAAAGACAGTTTAGTATTCCTAGAACTCCTGAGCAGAACGGAGTGGTGGAGAGAAAGAACAGGACTCTCATTGAAGCCGCAAGGTCAATGTTGGCTGACTCAGGGCTGCCACTGACCTTTTGGGCTGAAGCTGTCAACACAGCTTGCTATGTACAAAATAGAGCTTTAGTGAATAAGAGGTTGATGAAGACTCCCTATGAAGTTCTTCATCATTTGGCTCCTCTGATTTCATTCTTTAGAGCCTTTGGGTGTTCATGTTTTATTCTCAACACTAGCAACCCACTCCAGAAGTTTGCTAGTAAGGTGGATGCAGGGTATTTTGTTGGTTATTCATCAACTTGCAAGGCATACAGAGTCTTCAACTGTAGAACAAAGGGGTTGAAGAAACTCTGCATGTGAAGTTCAATGAATCTCCAAAGGACAAGATTCCACAAAACCCTGTGGAGTTGTTTGATCTGGACATACTGCAATATGTTCCTTATCAACCTCCAGCTGTTGAGCCTTCAACAGATCTCCACCTGGTGGTACTGATGATGATGTAGTCAGTACTCACCTCTTCAGGTTTAGTGACAACCTGCCTGAGTCCACTGAACCTGATGCTCCTGTAGCCTCAGCAGCTCCATCCACTACAAATGCTGATGAGATTTCTGCTTGCTCTACTTCGTTTGAGCTGCCATCCTCTACATGGTTTCAGGAATCTCCATCACCATCTGTTGCTGCTGATGGGTCTACAAACACTTGCACAGATATCATAGTCTATCAAGAGCTCAAGAATCACCCCACATCTCAAATCATTGGTGATATTCATGCTGGAGTTTCAACCAGGAATCAATTGTCCAACTTCTGCTTCTATGCTCTCTTCATCAGTCAGCAAGAGCCAAAGAACTATCATATTGCTTTAAGAGACAATGGATGGGTTGAAGCTATGCAGCTTGAGCTTCTTCAGTTTAAGAAACAGCAAGTGTGGGAGCTTGTTCCATTACCCAAAGGTAAGTGTGCTATAGGCACCAAGTGGGTATTTAGGAACAAAACAGATGAGAAGGGCAAATTGTCAAGAACAAGGCTAGACTGGTTGTTCAAGGGTTTGCACAGGAGGAAGGCATCGATTATGATGAGACCTTTGCACCTGTGGCCAGACTGGAAGCAATCAGACTGTTCTTAGCTTATGCTGCCTTTCACAGTCTTAAGGTTTATCAAATGGATGTCAAAAGTGCCTTCCTATATGGGAAAATAAAAGAAGAGGTTTATGTGTGTCAACCACCAGGCTTTGAGGACAATAAACATCCTGATTGGGTGTACAAGCTTGATAAGGCTCTTTATGGGCTGAAGCAAGCACCTAGAGCCTGGTATGAGACACTCTCAACTTTTCTTTTAGAAAATAAGTTCACTAGAGGCACCATTGATAAAACCTTATTCATCAAGACTGTGGGAGAACATAAGCTCCTTGTTCAAATTTATGTAGATGACATCATCTTTGCATCCTCTGATCCAAAGTTGTGTGATGAATTTACAAAGCTCATGAAGCTAAGATTTGAAATGAGTGCCATGGGGGAATTACAGTTCTTTCTAGGTTTGCAAATCAAACAACCAGATGATGGAATCTTCATCCATCAGTCCAAATATACCAAAGAGTTGTTGAATAAGTTTGATTTACAAACCTGTAAGCCCTGTTCTACTCCCATGAGCAGCATCACACAACTAGATGTAGATCAGAAAGGTAAAGCGGTTGATGAAACCCTTTACAGATGTATGATTGGGTCCTTGATGTACCTTACAGCTTCTAGACCAGACATCATGTTTGCAACATGTGCTTGTGCTAGATTTCAGGCTGCACCTAAAGAATCCCATTTGATTGCAGTCAAAAGGATCTTTAGATATCTGCAAGGTACCCAATCACTAGGTCTTTGGTATTCAATTGGGCATTCTTGCAAATTAGTTGCTTTCTCTGATAGTGACTATGCAGGATGCAAAGTCACCAGAAAATCCACTTCTGGTGGTTGCCAATTCCTAGGCAATTGTTTAGTTTCTTGGCAGAGTAAGAAACAAACATCAATTGCTACATCCACTGCTGAAGCTGAGTACATTGCTGCTGCAAGTTGTACCTCTCAGATACTCTGGCTTCAGAATCAACTTCTGGATTATGGCATTACTGAGACTAAGACTCCATTACTAATGGATAGTGCTTCAGCTCTTTGTATTGTTAAAAATCCAGTCCAGCACTCTAGGACCAAACATATAGAGATCAGACATCATTTTATCAGGGATTGCTATGAAAAAGGTCTGATTGATCCTAAGTTTGTGCCTAGTGCTGATGAGCTTGCAGACATTTTTACTAAGCCCTTAGATAGTACTACATTCCAAAATTTGGTACTAAGGCTTGGTATGCTGCAGCTAGAGTAATTTGATCAATGCTGATGCTCTTACTTCACAACTGCTGATGAGCAAAGGTCAAATATAAGTACTGATGAGTAATTTAGTCTTCAGCTCTTTCACAACTACTGAAGACTAAAATGACTCAAAGTACTGATGTACATTATTTATTGAAAACAACTGATGTAGTGAGGTGGATTACAACTACTGATGTATGATTTTCAAATAAATAAGTACTGAAGAACAAATTTTGCTCACAAGTACTGATGTGTAATCTTACACAAGTACTGAAGACAAAATTTGTTCACCAGCTCTGAAGAGTATTTATCAGCACTTGTGAACATCTGATCACAAGAGCTGAAGGCATAAATATTCACAAGAGCTGAAGGGTTAATGAAACATCTGAAAGTCAGCCAAAGAGCTGATGAGTAAGTGTAGAGGCTAGCATGAAACAACTGATTTGACGGAAACAGCTGATGAGTAATTTCTCATCAGCTGATGCCAACAGCTGCTGTTTCATACCCAAACAACTGAAGGACAAAACCATGTCTTCAGTAGTTTCACAACTACTGATGGCTAACACCAAGTCCTCAGTTGTTTACAACAACTGAAGCAATACCATGTCTTCAGTAGTTCATAACTACTGATATCAGTAGTTCACAACTACTGAAGGCTAACACCAAGTCTTCAGTTGTTACAACGTCTGAAGAAGAATATTAGGTCTTCAGTAGTTCATAACTACTGAAGACTGACAATAACTCTTCAGCCGTTTACAACATCTGAAGGACAAAACCAAGGTTTCAGTAGTTTTAACTACTGAAGACTAACACCAAGTCCTCAGATGTTACAACCACTGAAGGTTAAGACCACGTCATCAGTCGTTACAACAACTGATAACTAACACCAAAACCTTCAGTAGTTTCTTTCAGCCTTTGCCCTACCCTATAAATACCCAACGTTCAGAGCATTTACTCCTCACTTGACCTAACCTTTCAAAACCTCTGAACTTCCCATACACCATTAATGGCGACCATGCAACTGAAACCTCGACACAACTGTGTCGCTCATCTCACCAAATCGCCATTATGGCCAAAATTTCACCATGCCGTCGATCTGATGCACGACTCACCTTACCAAACGGCATTCCTTTGAACCCTACCATCTACACCGACTCCCTGACGGAGTTTTGGACGAACATCACCGTCCAAACCGGAGAGCAGGATGGCGAGGTCTCTCTCCGGTCCTCCGTCAACAACCACCCAGTGGTTATCACTCCAGCTACCTTGCGCCAAACCCTAAAGCTGGAGGATGCCACCTACCCAACCTCTACCCCAAAGGCGCCCTGGATCTATCCTTCACATCCAACGACTACCAGGGTGACCTCTCCGCCACAACTTGTTGAAGAAACACTTTCCTGATCCCTAACGCCTCATTTTTCATATGGTGAACGTGTGTCTGGCCCAAAACCTCTTCATGGGACCAGATGTCAACAAGGTGGCAACAGGTATTGTTCTCTATCCTTGAAAAACAACCTTTAAACTTAACAGATATATATTTTTGGAATCAAGGATATGGCCACAAAACCAGTTTTAACCGATGGATCTTGTATCCTCGGTTCATTATGGCCATAATAGAGAACCAGCTTCAGGCTGAGGGACTTGTTGGCACTGGGGTCCCTGCCATGGCTGTTCTAGCCGAGGTATACTCCAGGCAAAACTCTGACCAATCCTAAAAACAGGCTGGCCGGCTGCGAAAACCCACGCAGCAGGAACCCACAGCCTCCACCTCCAAATCCAAAGTCCCACCAACCAAAAACCAAAAAGAAGCCCAAAAAGGCTACTCAGGGAAATGAGTCCCCTGAGGATGCCCCTGCAACACAAATGCAGGATGTGGCTGCTGGTTCGATTCTCCCAGCAGCTACCACGACTCCACCCACCACAACCGCACAGGTTCCTCTCAACAGGAGCCTGATGCAACCACTTCTGGGGCAGCCACACTTCTGGGTCTATCTCACTTGAGAAGACTGCCATTGAAAAGCACAGTCCTCCCCTGTGCACACTGCTTGAGCCCATCTACTGATGAGACCGCCCCACAAAGCCCTACATTGGCAATAGCCAAAGTGCTGACCCATCTGAGCACTCCACCCTCTCCCCAGAAACCTATTACAACTGGGGAGACTCCAACCAAAGAGGGGGTGGATACAAGTGCCGGTGGGAGCCCACAGCACAGAGAATCACAAGTCCAATCTCCCAGTGTGGCTAGGGAGATAGGACAATCTGGTGAGGCTGCCACTTCCTCTGCATCAACATCTGAGCAGGGTGAAGCTGGTAACATCAATAAGACCTCACCAGAGGCAACTGCCGATGATGGATCCAATCCGGAGGCTGGAAGTCCCCAGTACCATGAACAAGGGGCACATGCTATTACTGAGCCACACTCAGAGCATGTATCCTGACATTGTCAGGAGGTCAGGTGATTCAGTTCATACTGATGATGACCTGAGCTTCTTCTTCGATGTTGTAGCTCACAACACTATCTTAGAGGATGAGATAAGCAGACTCAAAGAGCTGCTTGCTCAGATGACTCAAGATAGAAGTCCATCTGCCACCACAACCCCACAGATGGCACCTTCACCCGAAGGTCTCACAAACACTGAGCCACTCCCACAAACTCGGCACCAGCCCCTGCTTCTGGCACTAGCTCTCAGGGTCAGAACCCCCCTGAGCAGCTGGATGCTATCCTCCAGAAATCCCTGCCTCTCATCACACCCATACTAAAAGATATAGTCATTCAAACCATTGATGAGAGGCTTCCCACTTTATCCAACCCATGGTGGAGGTTGCCATTACTAAGGCGCTTGCTGATAGTCAAACCCCAACCAATGCACCCAAAAAGGGGGAGACATCAGTGCAAGCCAAGAGGAAGAGGGGGGAGGAGGAGTTAGAGGAGAGAAAAGAGGTGGTGGTTGAGAGGGAGAGGGCTGAGGAGAGTAGTAGGGTGAGGGAGAAAGGGAAGAGGAAAGAGAGGGAGGTTGAGCATATAGAAGTGGCTGGAATCCAAAAGGATTTCAGTGTCACTTATAAGAAAAAGGGAGAGGAGGGAAAGAAGGTGGCTGACTCCGATCTAGCAGCCCTTGTCAAGGAGGCTGATGCTGAACAGAGCAAATCAATGGACTCTGCCATTGATCAGCTGTTCAGGCAAGGCTTTGACAAGGACACTGCCATGCTAGATCAGGAGCTCAGGAAGATGGAGACTAGGGAGATCGAACACCGATGGTCTACTTATAGCCAAGAGGACAAAAAGAGACTCGAGGCTATGAGTAGATTCATTTCGAAGTATCTGGGCAGGCCAGTCCTTGATGTTAAAGCATGGACCAGGGACAGAATCTTGGCTATAGCCGCCAAGATCTGTTCAGCTGGTGATTTCACCAAGGACTGGTCGCTGAGGCCCTCTCGAAGCCGGTGCTGGGAACAGGACACTGCTGGCAAAACAGACCAAACCATCACTACTCTAGATTGCTAGCAGTGCCTGACATTCCCACACCAACCACCAAACCACAACCCACAAAACCAACCCCTTCACCATCAAAACCCGCAGCCAATGATCCACCCTTGAAGAAGAAGAGAAGGGTGTTGAGGCTGCAAGAAGAAGAAGAGGAGGATGAGGAGGATAGTCTGCCCATTTCAGCAGTATACCTCTACCTAAAGCCAAACCACAAACCATCACTCCCACCTCACAGCAGGACACTGTGAGGGTAAAACTAGAAGAAGAGGAGCAGCAAAGATTACACGATGAGGCAATGCTGAAAAGCATTGACAAATCATATGCTGCTTCTACCTCTATCATGAACATGAAGAAGGAGGCTCTGAGACTCTTCACTCTTAAACAAACCTTTCAATATGAAAAGGAAAGAGTGAGGACTTGCCTGATCCTAGGGTGGCTCACAGGATAGTTCAAAAGGCTATGCCTGTGAGATACAAGAGCCAACTTAAGAGATCGTAGATGAAGTGATCTCTGTGGCTCTTGTAATAACACCCTGGGAAATAGTAGAGGAGTTCGAGAGAAAGCTATAGAGCCAACCAACCACCCAAAACAATGCTAGAATAGGGTGATTAGGAAAGGGTTGGTCTATAAGAGGCTTGAGAACTTCCATAGGGATGAGCTCACCTGTTGTTGGAGGGAAGACATCCTGATGAATTTGCATACAGGCAAGTCACAACAGTTGAGCTCAAAAATGGAAAACAGCCAAGTACATCTCAGAGCTGTACGGCCGGGAGGGTTTGTTCGAAGGTGAGCCTGAAGACCTACCAAAGAAGAGCAAATGATATTTCTTCAGGCTACACCAGAGAATCCTACCGGCTAGTACATGGGAGGTAGATCTCATGGATGGGACAACAGCTCTGTGTCCAATTCCCCAAAACAGAGCTCCCATCCATACTCAGCCAATCAACCTTAGAGACTACCTCTCAGGCCAGTGCTTATCTGGGTCAACTTCTAATCTGATCTAGAAGGAAATAGACCAATATTTCTGCCAACAATAAGTGGGACAAAATAATTAGAGGTTTGGCTGCATTGGTTCAGGGGAGTTTGTTGGACCAAAAGAACCAATGAGCCAAGATCAGGAAAACCTCTAAGTCCCACATGCCATGCAACAACTGCTGAAGCCCATCAGCTGTTCTGACAAAGTCTGAAGATCAAAGTATGAAGATCAAAGAACTGAAGAACAACAGCTGAAGACTCTAAAGTACTGAAGACAAGTACTGAAGTCTGAAGTACTGATCATACAAGTACTGAAGACTTCAAGTACTGAAGACAAGTACTGAAGAATCAAAAGCTGAAGAACTGAAGAACTGAAGACCTTCTACTGAAGCACAAAGTCTGAAGACAAAGACTGAAGACAACAGCTGATGACATCTACTGAAGTCATCAGCTGTTACATCATCTGAAGCCAAGTCTGAAGAAAAGTGCTGAAGACTCAGAGTTTGTCAACAGCTGAAGAAGTCTTCTTCAGTTGTTGTGATGTTTTTCCCTTTAGTAGTTTATTTGTTTCAGTAGTTGTACAACAGCTGAAGAGCTTGTTCTTCAGCTGTTATAGTATCAGTAGTTATAAACGACTGAAGAGTTTGTTCTTCAGTCGTTGTAGGATTTCAGTAGTTTACTTTTGTCAGTACTTGTAAAAGATAGGAACACTTTTGTAAGAAGATGTCAGCTGTTGACATCTTCAGTAGTTTATGTTCCGTCAGTTGTAATTTTAATAATCGGTTGATGTCAGAGAAAGGACATCACCACCATCCTTTTGCCGCCTATAAAAGGATGGTGAACCATGCTGTTTTAATTGCCGAAACGTGTTGAGCATAGAACAATTAATTTTTCGCAGAACTCTTTTCTCTCTCTATGTTTGTGCTTTTACTTGCAATATCTTTTATGTTCTTGCTATAATTGCTAATTAACGTGCTAAATCCGCTGCAAACCAATCTGATTGATCAAACGAGAGGCTGAGATCCTGTAAACACCAAGCAAGTACTATACATTCACATATGGTTATGTAAAATTGTATTATATTCCAATATATATATATATATATACATCACAGAATGACACGTATTTTTCATTTTCATACATGCATGTAAACATGTATTATCATTTCAGTTAGGAGACTGTAACAAAAGGTAAATTATAATATTTTTATATGTTAGTTGGTTGTCAATCACTTAACAATTGGTAACCAGGTTCTTTAGTATGATCTGCTTTGCAAAAGGAGCTATATGAGCTATATGAGGTAGTAACTCATGGTCTTCTATTATCTAATCTAAGGTATGTTATCGAATATATGTTAACACCCTTACTGAAATGAGGTCTAATGCTCCTAATTTCTCAAAGTTTCACTGTTGATGTACTTTTTACTACTTTCTTTAAACTATTAATGCCTATGGTGTTCATTAAACTATGTTGCTTCTAATTATATTACCTTTCTAAAACTATTTATGCTTATCATCTTCATTTGGCAGGTTTATTTTGATGTTATCAGAGGCTCCAAATCAGAGTTTGATGAAGATTCCGGTGTGGGGAATAACTATAATGAGCAGGAGGTGAACTCAACACCAAAAAGGTGGTTACATGAGTTTCTAAGGAATCTGAATGAGACATGTTGGTGTTATATGTCTTTCTATTGGTTTGTTGAGCGCATATGTTAATAGACCTGCACCTTTGTATAAGAAGGTAAAGTTTATAGCTAGAATTGTTAATTACGGGTTGTGCGTGACAACCAAAACTGATAATTTTTTATGAGAGAATTATGTTTCAATTCAATTACAGATCCTACCAGACTTGCATGTTTCTTCATTCATTGATTATTGTGTTAATATTTATGACCAATGTTTTGAAAACCGGACTGGACCGGCCGGTCCGACCGGTTCGACCGGGAACCGGACTTCAATCCGGTCCGGTCCGGTTCGGTGTTTAAAACCGGTTTAACAGTGAACCGGTGGTCAGACCGGTTGAAACGGTCGAACCGGCGGTCGGACCGGTTGAACCGGTCGAACCGGCGGTCGGACCGGTAACCGGACCGGTTGAACCGGCTTTTTTATAAAATTTTTTATTTTTTTGTAATTTTTACATAAATATGGTCCGGTTCTTATATACGGTCCGACCGGTTGAACCGGTCCGACCAGTGAACCGGACAGTGAACCGGTAAGGCGTCCGGTTCACTGTCCGGTCCGATTTTAAAAACATTGTTTATGACAATTAATAAATTGTACTAAATATATTTATTATCACAATATTTAAAAGAAAATATAGTTGGTTAAGTAGTCAACCCTACACCTAGACTATAACTATTTTGATAAATTACTTATCCTGTTCATTTCATGGCCCCTATCTTGATATATGGTTTGTCTTCTATAGCTGCAGGTGAAGTTTCATCCTTTTTGGAGGAAGTACGACCAAAACATGATGAAAGAGGTTAGTCTACTTTTGTTATTTCTTGAAGTTATTATAAGATTTTTGTTACAATGTTTTCCTGTTGGAGATGTTTTCTTTAACGCAATGGTCAACCAAAGAACCTGATTGTCTTTATGGATTTCACGTATCCTAGGCGTTAAAATATAGTATGTGGGTGAAATTTTACAGCCATTGTTTTCATTCTGTTTACCAATATAGTATAGAAAATATATTCAAGATTTTCTTCAATACCTGAAATCTAAATGCTGAACTAACACATTTAACACTATTGATGATTTTGTCTTCTCTCTTCACATGTTCTATACCTATCAGACAATAACAGTAATGAAAATTGAACTTACATGCAGTTTAATGCATTGGGTTGGTCCTGCCCATGGTCGCTATTGTCTTTTTTTTTATATAATTTGTTAATATGTTAAACATCTCAACACAAATGATGGGAAAATAAAAGCATGGTTATATGCCGTATGATTACAAGAGTTGACTATGATGCACCAGGTCTTTCGTCCACCACAACGACATACAATGCAGATGGAACAAGGCTTAAAGAGTCGATAATTGTGCTTAATTTGGGATTGAGGGTGTATATTGGCTTAGGACAATCAATTGGTTGGGTCAAAGAGTTAAATCCACGAATTAATTAGGTGGACCCCTTAAATGGGTCAATCCATGATCCATTATGCTTGGTGAGTTGGTTATTTGTTTAGGGATCTGATGTATTCATTATATATCTTCTTTAGACCTTAACATACTCTGTCATATTAGTTCGTTTTGTTTTTTTATGTTGTTTAGGTCAAATTCTATATATAATATCATAAGCCTTATTTCTTAGTTCACTTTGTTTTATTTTTCTTCACACTGCATATATTGCATTTATGGTGACTTTATATGTTGTATATTTCAAATGATATTTTTTCACCTTGCATAATATGGAGATTTTTTATAGTTTCTTTAGTATTGTTAGTTTTTTAACTTATAAATTAAATGAGTTGTAATTTAATCTTAAACAAGTATTCTTTTTGCTAAGAATGTAAAGAAAAATACATATGTCATTAAGTGTTTAAAACACCCGACCACTGGACGGGTATAAAACTAGTTATTATAGTTCTTGCATTGGAAGTTTTCACACATTAGCGTCTTCTTCAAAGTTCTTGCATACTCCAAAGTTTTTGCAAACTTCATTAGTTTTCACATGTGCAGAAGTTTCGCAAAAGTCAAACGTCCCTAGCATCTAATTATGAACTCTACATGCTACCACCACGAGAACCCCCTTGCCATTATGAGTAATGAAGGCATACCTGTTTTGTTGAGCAATGAAGGCTGCTTGAGGCAAAGGAGCGACGACGGAGCCATGGATAAATTGCAAGAACGAATTATGACTTTCTGCCTAAAACAAAAGATCACAAAAGAAAGGTCTAGGGGTGACTGTCTTAAGCGTTGTAGCAAAGGTTTTAAATGATGAACAAGTTCACACATGCATCAATGGGATGACTGATTGTAGCGAGTTGATTACATAAAGCTTTGAATATTTAGAGATAGAAGACACACACTTTTGTATTTAGCCTAGAGAATCACAGGAAGTGGAGATTTGGTGAGTCTTTAACATCGGTGGTGATGGTGTCGGGTGGTGCAGGGAGAAAACAATCAACCTGAGGTAGAAAACCCCAGTGAGAGAGGAGGGGGGTAATTTAATTGCACCATAATAGGTAATTTGCAGGTTTACGTTTGTATGTTCTGACTTTCTTAGTTGGACTGTATATCGAATATTTGATTTCATATATTTTTAATCTCAATCTATTATATCATGTGGGTTCTTATTCATATGTGCTGATCATGATTGTCTCATAATTGGAAAGATTCATGTAACACATAAACAAATTAAGTCACATAATGGTTTAACAAACACATTTTGTATAATAGTTCAATCAAGGACAATCGGAAACTTTGCTTCAAGACAAGTTATTCTAGATAAACAAATTAAAGGTGATCAGGAACGTCAGAATACATGATTTGCCTTGCGTCATTGATCACAATTTATGGTACCAGTACACACCTTTGTGCTTGCTATCTTGATCAGGCTCAATGTACATGCACTCCTTAGCCTCTCTCCACATTGCCTTAAAGATTGGAGTCCTATCAATCTTATAATAATCACCCAAAACAGGTTTGATTGCGTCTCTAGCTTCCTTTGCATGGTAATGTGGAATGTATGAGATCAAATGATGCAATACGTGAGTGTGTGTAACGTCATGGAACACCCTATTTAGAAATCCAAAATCTCTGTCGACCGTCGATAATGCTCCTTTGATCCAGTTCCACTCGGTAGAATCATAATGCGGCAAGGAGAGATGGGTGTGGTGCAAATAAGTGATCAAAACAAAGAAAGCATGAACACCTATCACAGGAATTAAATACATGGACAGCACCCAAGTGAATCCTTTGACTGCTACAAGACGCTTAACCGCATATAATACTGCAAGAATACCAACATCGGATAGCAGAACCTGAATTTGTTCACGCTCGGTGAAAATGGGACTCAACGGATCAAATGGTTGGCAAATTTTGTATTTCTTCCCAGAAACATTAGTCAAGAGATATAAAGGAAATCCTAGGGTCAACCTAAAACCAAAGTGAAGACTCGACCAGGTGGGTTGTTAAGAAGTTTGGAATAGATCATGACTTTGGACTTACGTTTAGGAATGTAAACTTCATCGTTATCCAGCGAGTTTGTGTTGGCATGATGACTTCGATGGCTGTACTTCCAAGAGAAATAAGGTGTGAAAAGAGCAGAATGGAGGATGAAGCCAACAGTGTCGTCAACCCACTGGTATTCACTAAAGGCATGGTGACCACACTCATGACCAATCACCCATAAGCCAGTCAGGATGCTAGCCTGGCAAAACCAGTAAACGGGCCATGCTAAGTAAGCGAAGGGAGCGGGAGAAGGGGGATGTAAGTGTTGCAAGGAAGTAAAAGGCGTAGGTAATAATAAGGTCATGAACAACATAGTAGGATGAACGGATGACGGATCGCTCAAAGCAATGGGGTGGGATTGCTTTCTTCAGATCACTCAACGTGAATGGTGGATCGATGGGTACACGTTTCAGGATGTCTTTCACTTGATCAGATGAGTCCGACATCCGGCCACCCGCTCCCATGTTTTTCTTGAACCTGATTGCGTTCAAATGTTGAGTGATCGATACAAGAATTAATGTATGCTTGTGTTCTCTTTGTGATAACACATGAGTGTTATTTATAGTTTGGGTAGTCAAACCTGACGGCCCAGTAAATTATTTCCATAGAAAACCACCTCTGAGGGTAGTGATTCATTTGTTCATGAAATATATCATCCACAATTCCACACTCATAAGCTAATTTATTTTATCACTGATCTTGTCTAGTTATAATATTTAACTCCATCATCTCTAATTCACCGTTCGTGAATCTTTATTAACTTACTTCAGATCTTTCTTAGTCATTTGAACATGTGAAACGTAGGTTTTCTCAATTTTCGATATTATAGATAGTAGCAAAATACCTTTTTGTGTAATGCTCATTCAACTACTTAGTTTCTGTCTTTATCTGCAAATCGGTTGGAAGACTGGCATCGTAGTGGGCATCCTGAAGCATTTGAGTCAATTATGTATTATATTACTAGCGGTGAGTGTAACCGCTGGTAGAATTGATCTTGTCCGTTGAAAAATGCTGAAATCAAATCCTGACCGTTTAAACTCGACGGTTACGACGGTTACCAAACGGTTATCGACGGTTACGGCGGTTACCAAACGGTTATCGACGGTTTTCAAGGGGTTCTGTCAACCTCCCCACGTTGCTTGTAAATCGGTAACCTTCCCCTTATAATCGGCCAACATCCTTCTTATTTAATAGGCACACAAGCAAAGAGGGAGAAGTAATAGATTCTACCTTCCGGCGCTCCTATCTTCACCGCCACCGGCCATCGATTTAGCTTGAGAATCATTTAACAAGAACCTCATCTTCATTGTAAGCATCTGTTGTTATTTATATTGTATGTCAAGTTGAGGTTGTGAGTTGTTTGTTGTAATGATTTGCACTCTTACGACATGGAACTGGTTGATTTAGTTGTTATAATAAAGAAATATGACTTTACGGGTTTCATCGTCATTGCCAGTTCTTTACATCTCATAGTCCATAGCACCACCATTGCACCATCATCGCTTTATCGCCCCTCCTTCTGAACTTTGGAAATGCAATTCAATCCTAGGGTAAATAATTTATATACAGAGGTGCTCTATATTATCATTCGGGTCTTAAATTTTCGATTAAATATGATGATCTGTAAGAGATTTACTTTAATTGTGTTTATAACTGTTTGGTTTTGATCATGTCAGGTGAAAGGTTAATCATTATGAAATTCTAGTGGTGGAAGGGGAATGATTCAAAAAATTTTACGTTAATAATTTCTTTAAAGACATTAAAACTTTTGGATCATTTAACTTTAATTACATGATTTCTAATGAAGAACCCCAAATTGAAGCAACACATTTGGAGATGAGGGATTTATAAAGGTAAAATGCATTAAATTATATGACTAGCAAAAGGACATGCGAAATCGAAGACAGCAACACAACTTGCCTCAAGAGGAGTTTCTTAGACTATTAAGGTGCCATCAACCCTTTTTGTTTCATGATGTTTATTTTATTTTTTATGTTGTTGATGGTTGTATTTATCATTAACTTCATGTTCATGTTTGTATGTGAATGAGGTGGGGGCTAAAGTGAAAATGTGAATGAGGTGGGGGCTAAATAAATTGATAAGCTTGCCTCGAACTCGCGCGGCCTATAGATGCATGCGCTAGCACCATCGGGGCACATGGTGTTTTTTTGGTCTCGGGATGTGTGCGTATTTTTTAATTATAATTTATAAGAAAATGATATAAGCATCATGTTTATTCGTGTATGTTGAAAATAAAAAGAAAAATAATGAATAAAATTGTTTTTTTAGGTATTACTCACACATGCGCAAGTCATGTAATATCCTCACAAACATAAATATTGTAAATTACTTGGTTTAGTTAACTAGTTGTTTTCCCACCGCGAAGCGCGGCGTGGTTGAATCGACGCTTAAAGAACTTGAAAGAGGGTTCGGAAATGCCAATTTGTTGTGGCTGCAAACTAACTGTTTACCACGCCAAAACGACAATGTTAAAGGCTATTTGCTAATCGTCATCGCCCATCACCCATGTTTATACAAAAATTTAATTTCAACGGTTATAAAGCAACCGGAATCGGGTTCAGAACCGCCATTTGGTTGTGGCTGCGTGCTGTAAACTGTCGCCAAGCCATTGCAACCAACACGGTTGCATTCTAATCATAGCCACGGCTGGAAAAAAACTGAAACAACATACCCAAACATACTCAGTCTTGGATGAGCAAGAACTCGTCGTCATCGACACCGAGCAGATCAATATCAGTAACATCGCCACCCCACCATTAACCTCATGGGGGTAGTGAGTCCCCGGCGTTGACAATGGTCAAGTGTAGAGATACCCATATAAAAGAAAATCGACAGGCCACGATATGCACTCGTCGGAGAACAATAATCCATAACATCTCAAATGAAACCATCCAAATCATAGTTGGTTTTGAGAATTGGCATGCCTGCATATCCACAAACATAACAAAATAGTTTCAATTGGCCCTCCGATGTTGCCTTCATTAGCATAATCAGCTAAAAATTAAGGTTTAGATCAGGGACAATCATGATAAACCCCAACTAACAAAGAGACCAGCAGAAACACTCAAATAAGCCATTGTCGTTATCATCGACCAAAAATCAGGGTTATATCGAAAGAAAAGCTAACATGCCAGAGACACAACGACTAATCATCATCAACCATCATGGATGAACATGCATCCATCATCAAGGACCAACTGTTCCACATAAGAGAATGGCCTGAGATAAATCCACATTTATAAACATCGACCTAAGATTCATTAACTATGGTCTCAGATGAACATGCATCCATCATCATCGACTATATGTACCACTTAAAAGGTAGGATCTCAGATGAATTCACATTCATCATCATCTATCTAAGATGCCCAAAAGAAAAGACTCTTAGATGAACATAGGTTCATCGTCATCAAGCTGAAGTACCTGAAAAGAGTTCTAGTCATCGCAGAAAGACCCTATGAATCAAAGAGGATCACGCGGACGCCAGTAACATCACCAACGCCGGATCTCGAAACGCATCAGCGAAAAACTAATAGGGCTCTCAGACGCATCAATATCCGTCATCATCGAGTTAAAGATGCGCAGGATGGGAGCTCAGGATCACGTGGACGCCACCGAAGGCGGTCGACAGACCACGGTGGCATCCAAGCCGACAGATCTAAGACAGAGCTGAGGGTTACGCAAACGCCACCAAAGGCGGCCAATAGATTGTTGGCGATGTCGGAGCCCACAGATCCAAGCCCCTTTACACAGACGACGACGATTGAGGGCTCCACCGGAACCGCCACCCACAAACAAAACCATCAACCACCAAACGCCTACATAGGCGCATCTTGGTCGGTTGAAGGTTGAGGAAGAGAAGCACGAACGACGGCCACCTACCGCTAACTTCCGCTCATAAAGCCAAGCACAGTACCCGATATAGAAGCAAAATACCGAAATTGCCCCAAAATACTGTTCATCACGCTCCTTTTTTCATTATAGGGTAATTACATACAACTTTTATGATCTAAAATCATATCAATCACTGTAGAATCTTACATGAGTGTAACACCTTACATGGAGTTTTTTTTTTCATGTTCTTCGTATATTAGTTAGCTGTCATTCTCAAGTATTAAAAATAGGGTGTTGCTATACATACTCATCTTTACCTTATATTTACTTGTATTACTCCACCTCTCATAATCTCAAAAAAAAAAACAATCTGACGTTTTGTTTTCATTTATCCATTTTGACATTTATTGTGATAATAACCAATAAACTTTTATACCATTTTTAATATGTTTTTTTAATAACTTGTAGTTTAAGTTTTCAAAAATTCAAGACATGACTATTAATTTGTGACGATATCTTCAAATTTGTAAAATAATTTTTTTATCAAGCCATAATATAATATATATTATGTTAAAAAATTATAATAATTTGAGTTACATTGTTCCAAGCATTCGGTTCATTTATATCTAAAAACATATTTATATTGTTATAGTAATCAATAAGGACATCCTTAATTAAATTCTAATTATATATATATATAGTATTAGACATAAAAATTTACATTATCAAACACAAGAAGCAAAATAGTTACAACTTCTACATAAACAGAACGATCGACATTAAAGTGTATCGCCTCTCTATTTGGCCGGTTTGAATGAAATTAAAAAAAGGGTCTGGTTTGATGTTTTAAAAAGATGTAAGGGCTAAAGATGCATAAATGCTAGTTCAATACTCTAAAACCCCTATAAAAGGAGGGGTGACTGTCCCATGCATACATTTCTACAAGAGGGCTGCTAGAGATAGAAAACTTATGTTTCTAGAGAGAGAAAGTTTAAAACTCAAGCAAGGTATCAACTTTTAAGTATGGAATGATAAATCTAGGTTAGTTCTATGCTTATTGGGTGTTTATACATTACTTTGATGAATAAAGTTGACACCTTTACATGAGTATGTGTAGATCTCCATCCATACTTCTTGTTAGGGTTTCTCACAAGTTCTACTTAGAAGGTGAGATCTAAATCCCTATTTTTTATATTTTTTACTATTTAGGGGATGATATGCATGTTTAACAAGTTTTACGAATACGTCTAATATTTTAAAGTGTAAATTTGTCACCTTTATTTCTAGGGCTCATATTTTTATCAATTTATGATATTGCTCAAGGTCCATATTAGAACCTAATATTATATGTTAAAGTTCTAGTGATTTTCAAAGATAGTAATAGAATAACTTTGCATGATTTCCCATCTCAACAGTAATAATAACTCACTGCTACTGGTACTATTACTTGTATTGCCACAATATCCGCATTGGCTACTTTACAATCCAAGTGTAGCTAATGCGGATGAGTAAGCTTCACCCATATATGTGTTTACTAAGCCGCATTCACTCCCATGATGGTCCACTCAGCCACATTACTTAATTGTTACCAACGTTGGTTTACTCAGTCACATTACTTAATTGTTGCCCACACTGGTTTGCTTAGCCACTTTACTTAATCGTTGCATTACTGGACTGTTACCCGCATTTGCCTACGATTGTTCAAAGCGCTCGTCGCTTGATGCCTGCTCGAAGTTTGCTCGAAAAATGCTCGTTCGAACTTCTGCTCAGTTGTAAACGAGCTGATCGGCTTGAATCAGTTTCCCAAGCACAAGCAAAGGTCTGCTAGGCTTAATTCGGCTTGAATTATTATATATACACGATACATACATACATACACACACACACAACATATATTAATACATCGCACTCTAGTGGATTTGGCACATAATATACAAATATACAATTATATTATATATTCTAGAACAACTAACCTAATAAAAACTCTTAGTCGATCATAAACAGCAAGAATAAATAGTAAAATCCAAAGACACTAAGGTCCTGTTTGATTTTACTGACCCAACGTCTGACCACTGACTGGCTGACCCGGTCAGCCAGTCAGTGCGTTTGATTCGTCTGACTGGTAGTTCTGACCCGGACTGAAGGACTGACCGAGTCATCTTTTTTTCCCTTCTGACCCACCCCACCACCCGATCAGCCCCTTCCTCCCGCTGCGCTCTCGGTTCCTCCCCTGCGGTTCTGACCCGCTCTCGGTCATCCCTTGCGGTCTCGTTCGCCGGTCATCCCCCCCCACGCTCTCGGTCGGCTTCATCCCCTCCCAAGTCCCGATCGAGCCCTAATCCAGCCCCTCTGCGCTCTTCTTCATCAAACAATCTGTGCAATAAACAAAAAATTCTTCTTCACATCAGGTGCGTCGTACGAATCATCACCTTATGCAATAATTTCTGATATATAAAAGTAATTTACACCTTCATTTTAGTTGCTGTTTTGATTTCACTCGTTTCCCCTTTCTGGGTTTGTTTTGGATCGTCAAGTTAAGCAATATTTTGAGTTGGGTTTTCTAATATATGTTTTTGTTTGGCTAATTGATGAATTTGGGTCTGTTTTATTTTCAGTTTGTTTGAAGCACTTTGCACTGTGATATGTTGATCTTGTAGCTATTAAGTTATCATGCACACCACCTGTTTGTTAAATGCCCCAATGTAAGATACTCTTTTTTGTTTCATTATTTGTTTATAGCATGTGTTGTTGTAGTCTTGTAGATCGTTCTTTTAAATGGATGATTTTGTTGCAGTTTACCAAAGTTAAATTAGTTGAATTTTGTTATCTACTTTTGGCTGTCACCAATTGGCAATTGCACAGATTGTTTGATGAAGAAGAAAGCGTATTAACTTGTAGTTGGGTATGTATATATGTATGTATATGGGTATGTATATAGTATGTAGATGTGTATGTAGATGGGTATGTATATATGTATATGGGTATGTATATGGGTATATAGATATGTATGTAGATGGGTATGTATATATGTATATGGGTATGTATATGGGTATGTATATGGGTATGTAGATGGGTATGTATATGGGTATGTATATGGGTATGTATATGGGTATGTATATGGGTATGTAGATGTGTATGTATATGGTATGTAGATGTGTATGTATATGGGTATGTAAATATGTATGTATATGGGTATGTATATGGGTATGTATATGTGTATGTATAGGGCAATAATGTTATTTTTATCATTCAGCAAAATCAGTCAGATATTAATTAAACAGCCAAGTTTCAGTCAGATGCAGACTCAGTCAGAACCTCTTACTGGGTCAGCTTCTTACTCACTCAGATCTTACTCAGTCAGCGCAATCAAACAGCCCCTAAGAGACAATTTTTGACCTGCTCAAACTCTTAGTCGATCATCTCCCACTCTCGTAATCATCGTACTCTGCAATATGCTCACTGCCTCATCAACTACAGCCTTAGCCTCATTAGCTACAACCTTAGTCTCATTGTTAGCTACAAGATATTATCATTCATGAAAATGTTATATTATAAAATATGATTGCTTTTTAAGTCATTAAAACTTAGGCCTAACATTGTTACCGTCTCTCATTGTAATATAAATTGAATGACACACTAGATAGTTAGATTGTACAAATTATTCACCTCTCGTTTACGCTCACTCAACGCTCAATAAAATACTCGTTTGATTTTTTGCTTGGTTGTAAATGAGATGATCGCCTCTGTTCGGTTTGAAAACGAGCCAAGCACGAGTAAAGGTCCGCTTGGTTCGTGAACAACCCTACATTTGCCTTCTCAACCAGATTACCTAATTGTTACCTATATTCGTGTAACCATTTGCATTTGATGTAACCACCCGCATGGAGGTAACCTTAGCTGATATAGGCCAATGCTCATCGGCATTAGCTAAGAGCCACCACATTCCTTAGTAGTCATCTGCATTGGATAACTTACACCCGCCTTCACCTTATTTGAGATATTTCCTAAATGTTCCCCTTCTATCCATGCGCAAGAGGAATTCATGCTTAGTTATGCATATTGCTAATAATCTAAGTCAAAGTGCTTAAAAGAATTTCAGTATGCTTTACCCTTTTTAAAGTCTTACCTTGTGGAAGTAGCAGCTTGCTTTGCTTAATGCATTGCATGATTTATTAGTTTGCTTTGTGATCATGTCAGCTTGCTTTGCTTAGTGCACTACATTGTTATTTAGCTTCCTCTATGCTTATATTAGCTTGCTTTGCTTAAGTGCATGGTATGGTTATAATAGGTTGCTCTATGCTCATATCAGCTTGCCTTGCTTAAGTGCATTGCATGGTTATGTTAGCTGGCTTTGTGCTTGTAAAATCTTGCCCTACTTTATTTTATGATTTGATTATTGTATGCTTCCTATGATGATGTTCACTGAGTAGGCAAGTTATGTTCAAAGTTATAGATGTTTTAATGGGATAGTATGATAGTGGATGATATGTTTCAATTTGTCATTCATTAAAGTGTTTCACATGACTTCTGACCAAATGTTTTTAAGTTAAAACTAGAAATCACTTAGCAACGTGACTTTCAGTATACATGTCAAGTAAATCCAAATTTAGTTGAGTTGATGTTGAAAAAGGGCATGAAGAAGCTCCGGGTTAAAGAACTACAAAAGGGGTATGTGAGACTTAAAAAGATTAGTCTCTGATACTCCCAAATCAGTCCCTAATGGATATCAGGGGACTGATTTTGCTAGTCCCGAGTCAGTCCTAAATACTTAGTTCTAGATACTTGAATTAGTAATTAAATTCAGTCTCGATTGTGTGCCACCAACAAGGTCTAACATTCAGTCTCCTAAACACATTAATTTAGTCCTTAATTTATCCCCCTGTACTAAGTCATTTCGATCTTGGATACCTTTCATTTATGAATAAAAATCAATCTTCACTAATAGGCTTTTAGAGACTAAAAATAGTTCGTAAACTTTGTCGATTTTTCCCAGATACATTTAACTAGATTCCAGGTTTCATGACAATCAGTCTTCAACAAGACGTTGTAAGATGAGAATTAGTCCCTGATTTAGTCTCAAATATATTTTTTAGAGACTTAGAATCTATACTTTTTAAGAACTTTCCAGTCTCGTATATGGTTTTATTGAAGCTAAAAATTTGTCTTTGATAATATACTATTTTAGTATTATTGCTTTAAGATAGACTAAAAATTAATCTTAGATGTCATATGTTTAGTGTTTGAAAACGTATTTTCGAAGACCGAGCGATATGAATGTTTTCATTACTTTTCTAGTCCCAATATTTTTTACAAAACTAATAATTAGTACCTTATAAGTATTTTTTCAGTCTTTAATATATATATTATATATATATATATATATATATATATATATATTATATATATATTATATATATATATATATATATATATATATATATATATATATATATAGAATCGGTTATCGGTCTTTAAAATCAGTCCCATGTATGCCATTTAGTGACTAAATAATATTCTTTGATACTATACTAATTAGCCCACAATATGTGTTTATGGTTCGTATTTAATTTCTTTTTAGAACTGATATCATTCTCCAATACACTATCATTTAATTCTCAGCAAATTTAATCAATAATAATATAACATGTAAACTTTAAAGAAGTAAGCAACCAAACATATAAATAAAAAACATTAAATAGCGAAACAATATGTCTTTGCTAACATACTAGATTAAACTATCATTGTAACAAACATCTTCACTGACTTACTCGTCTGAGCCGGTTGCTCCACTATCCGTAGTTGAAATTGAACAATAATAACCATATTTGATCAAAATCAACTAGTTCACCATAAATGATCCTAACTAACAATAGTTAGCTATCATTGGCCATCATTAGGCTCTAATTGAGCATAATATAAACCAATTGACCATAATATAAATAGTAACACCATGAATTATCCTAATTAACCGATGACAACATCAACTGATTGTAATTGAACAACATCAACTGATTGTAATTGAACAACAATAACCCTAGTTATTTGTAATTGACCCATAATGAACCTATTTGATAAAAACTATGTAAATAACAATAGATGTGTATTAGTTACTAGAGATTGAATATCATTCCCTAGTTAATTTATATACAAGATATTTAACACTGATTTTTAGTCTTTGATATATTTTCTTGTAGTATAGACTAAAAGTCAGTCTTTTTATCTTTTTTTACTCAAAATGCATTTAATACTAAATATCAGCCTCAAATTTTGGTTCGTTGTAGAAATATTAATAACTTATTTTTAGTCTTTTATATGGTCCCCCAAAGTAGTAGAATGTGTATTCATTTTAGAGACTATATCTCAATCCCTAGTTACTTCATCTGTAAAACTCTTTAGAGCTAAATATCACCTTCGAATTGATCACTTACAAGATCTTAAGACATTTTTATTATTTGGTACATTTCGTAAAATGGTATAATTTACGCCAAATGATTAAAGACTATAAATAAGTTATAAATCAATTTCATTTGCAAAATTAATTCTAGATTTAACACCATTCCCTAAAGCGATCTTATTTAGGAATATTAAGAACTGACTTTTAGTCTCTAATATGTTCCCTCAAAATAGTAAAATATGTCTTTATTATTAGAGATTAAATATCTATCGCTACTTAATTCATCTAAAAACTCTCTTGAGACTAAATATAGTTCCTGAATAAGGTCACTTACAACATTTTTAAGAGCATTCACAGTCCATTTATTATCTTTATCCATATAATTACACTAAAAATCACTACTTCTTCTCTCTCCTTTCAATTAAATAATATATTTTTATACCTTTTTCATTACCTTTTCTCTCTCCTTCACTCACAACCATTTTCAAAAATATTAAAAAATTTATAAGGATTGTACAGTGATTCTTCAAATATACCAATCCACAATAACATTTTCTCTCTCCTTCACTCACAACCACTCAAAATCATTCCATATAATATACCAAAACACACTCACATGATTATAGGGCACGGGTTGTGAATGCTCTAAGAATGGTGTTTTTTAATACCTTATTAAAATGGTATAATTCATGTCAAATAACTAGACTCTAAATTAGTTTTTAATTTTGTTTCATATAAAAGACTTTCAAGACTAAACAACAGTCTCTAATTCGGTATGTTTTAGAAATATTAAGAACTGATTTTAGGCACCAATATGTTCCCCCTTTATTAGAGATTAAATATTACTTACTCATATGATTTAGAAATATTAAAATTTGATTTTTAGTCAACAATATATTCCCTCTTTATTAGAGGCTAAATATTACTTACTCATACGTGACCTCATTTTTCATTAAGAGGACAATTATTTGGGATTAAATTTAAGGGTTGTTTGATAGCATTTTAATGGTCATTAAGAGGCTACCTCTTAATGGTCATTAAGAGGCTACCTCTTAATGGTTAAGAGGTAACCCTAATACTAAATGGTTAAAATGTTAATTTTAATGGTACCTTTTAATCATTCAATATTATGATTACCTCTTAATCATTAGAAAGTTATAAACTATTCAGTGGTAGCCTCTTAATGACCATTAAGAGGCTACCAAATAGCACTTTAGTTGCCAAAAAGTTCTCTTCTAAAACTTTTTATTATGAAGATGCAAGACCATTGAATGGGGTCAATGCAATAGTTTCACATGAGCAGAGACTATAATACTTAACAGATCATATAGGGAATCAGGTTTATATTGATGGTGGTAAGAACACAAGTAAGTATGAGACAGAACAAGAACAACAACAAGATAATATTTGGTTTTCAAGAATGAAGTATATTGCTCTTAAGTTCTATTATAAGTGTTACAAAACATATGGATAAAGACATGCACTTGAGACACTTTATGCTACATCCTACAGCCGGCTATACTTTGAAAGTCAGCTGGAAACACTAATCTAGACAACAAGATCAATGTATAGTCAAAAGGTAGATTGCCTTTTGACTTGTGACTATGACATGCCATAGCTCACATCTACAATCTATAATAAGGTAAAGTGCTCACCGGTACACCTTTCTGGTCTTCCTTCTGAGCTAGGCCCCAATCTCGTTCGACAACAAGCCTAAGCCCTTCTCCTCAAAGAGCACTAGTTGCCTTTCAAATTCTCAAAAATCCCCTAATATATTACAAAAAGGATAAAAGGTACAAAAGTAGAAAGTTACAAACCAATGACCTTAATCTACAGTTGACAAAAGTATGGACATTTTCACCAACTCATCTAAGTTGGTGAGTTTCAGAGGTGGTAGTGGAAAGTAGTTCAGCTTTGTCAAAAGGTGACCAGAGAAAGCATGTCTTCTCTGTCTCTGGAAGAAATCAATCTTTGGCTTCGGAAGACTTTGTCTCTGAAGATTCGAAAGACTTCATCTTTGGCTTCGGAAGATATGGTCATTTGGCTTCAGAAGATTTTACACTTAGCATATTTCTTGAGGTATAAAACTTCTAAAGTAACTTCCTTTGTACTTCATGAATGCATGCTGAGAAATATTTGGTTACATCATCCTTTAAGTGTAAACCTTACAAACTCCCCCTAGGCTGATGTTACCAAAACAGAAAAGATCCTTGAGTATTGATCTTCACCAGTTAATACTTCTTATAAGGATCAAGACCATTCCCTTCTTCATCATTTGGTCAGGATTCCTTAGAATCTCATAGTATCTTCTCATATCATAGAGATCATACAGAGGAAGGTCAACTATGTCTTGCTAGAAATAGATATCTTGACCTCCTTGATCTATAGTGATATACTATCTGTCTGAATTAGCAGCAAAGGTCCAAGAAAAGATGAGTCTCCCAGCAATAAGAGGCTTTATATTTGTTGCACTTGGTTGAGCAATCTCTTCTTAAGTAACCTCAGGATGTTATGACTCATCCTGAGGTGTATAGGTGGATGCCTTAGACCTTTTCTTCTTCTTATTGTCCCTTTTCATTACCACCCTTTTCTTCCTTTTTCCATATTTTAACTGAGGAGACTGGCCTTCAACATCAGGTTGTTTGTTGGTCTCCCTCAGTTGGGTCCTTTCTTCACATGTTAAGAAGGAGAGGGATCAAAAGGTCCAACACTGGTCCAGGTTGTGTTGTCTCTTGTGGTTCAACCTGACTCAACTTGAGGTACTGCCTGACTTGGTGCAGAATGCAAGTCAACAAACTCACCCCTTTTAAGTTTCTGCTTGATCACCCTAGCGTGCTCATCCATGGTGGATAGAGACATTAGACCGAGCCTCCTTCTAGAGAATCCAAAAGCTTCAAGAAGCTCACCATCTTCTGCCTATCAGCAGACTTCTTAAGACTTGCTTTGATGGTGGCTCTTGACTTTGCAGCTTCTTCACTCATCTTCCTCTTAGCACCTTTTCGTTCTTTCATCACTTGTTGCTCAAGCTGCTTGAGGTACTCAAACTCTATGTACTCATAGGACAAAGGAAGAAGTGGAGATGCCTGATAGAGGCCTATGGCACTAAGGTAGATTATCATGTTTTGTCTATCTGCTTCTTTGTCTACCTGATGTTGTTGCTCAGTTTTCACAGCCTCTGCCTTAGGGCTTTCTTGAACTGGGGAGAGAGAGTAGGATATTGCTTGTAGAGTCTTTTTCTTTTTCTGTCTTCTTTGATCTTGAGGAGCAATTCCTTTGACAGCTCAGTGTTAGCTAGTTCATTCAACTCTTCTAAGGAAGGAGAGATGAGTTTATTAATATTGTAGTTTCTGGTCCCGAAGTAGTTCAATCTGGTTGCCCTTAACTTATCATCTTGAGTGTTTAGCCTGGGGCAGCCCTGATTACAGATTCCATGAAGTCTAGGGTCCCTCTTGAACTCTCTCCTTTTAGCTTCCTCTTCCTCTCTCTTTCCTCATCCTTAATCTCCTCAGGAGTTAACTTTTTCCTTTTGTCACTCACATGCTTTGGTAACTCAGGGTGAAGAAAGCTTTGGTCTTTATTGTTTGGTTCAACACTTGAGCTCTGGCCAGAGAGAGGATGTGAAGCACCTTCACCAGCTGGTTCCTCACTGAGGGTAGAGGATGTTGAAGTAGTTCCTGTTAAGGTTCATAGGTTCTACCACTGGGCCTTCAGTGAAGGTTCCAATCAAAACTAATCTTAGGGTCCACCTCAGCATCCAGTTAACCAATGACATTGCCTGCTAGCCTATGTCTTCTTTTTATCTGAACTTTTCAACAACCCTCTCTTGAATCCTCTGAGCTAGTCTGTCAGCTTGTTTGTTTTGACTTAGGCTGGTAAGTGGCATATGAACTAGAGGAAGACTCTCATAGTATTTTCAGAGTTTGAAAACTGAAGACTTCTTGCTGCCCCTGAAGTCTAAGGAGTATCATGGCTCTTGTGTTAGCATCATACCTTCATCCCAATATTTCATTCTCAGCATCATGGGGTGGGGTACGCATAGCCCTTGGAATATCCTCCTCAAACAGACTTTGTATGAGTGAGTCCACATCAATGTAGACTTGAGGAGGTTTCTGAGTACAGACAAGTGCAAGTGAGGATAGTAAATCCTCTATGTCCATACTTTGAGAAGAACTCCTAGGTTTTATGATTGCAGGTAAGACTTTCTTCCTATTTTTGGTAGCATCACCCTTTTGCACACAAGAGCTAGAGGTTAGGTTCACCACATCCACAGGTTCTTGTGGTCGTGGTTGAGTTCTCCTGAGTGGTCTCTCAGCTAGCTTGCCATTAAGATTAGTGATCTTAAGTTGTTGGTCATTGACCCTCTTTTGTAAGGTAGGTACCTGAGATTCCAGGTGACCAACCTTTAAGACTAAATAGGTCTAAGTTTTAGTCAATTTATGCCACATGGGGGATTAGAGAATAGGACCAAAGTCTTCTTCTCATCACCAACACTAAGTCTTTCTTGGCTGTGGATTTCCCTGCACCATGACAACTTCAGTTGAAGTGCCAATGGGCTGGGTTGCCATGGTTGAGGTCTTAAAGATGTAATCACTTACAAAAGTTAGAGCCTCTTCCACTTGAACCTCTTGAATAGGTTTAGGAAGATCAACATCAGTTATGGTTGGATGATGTGGGCTAGGTGAGTCAGGAGCACTCATCTCTCCTTGAGCAGGGGTGGAGTAGAGAGACTCATGGTACTCACTGAATCCCATGTTTATCATCATAGAATTAAAGGTTGGGAATTGGTTAGTTAAGATCAAGATGTTGGGGATGGTAGATTTCCCCTGAAGGTTGTTCACTATATTTTTACACTCTGAGTGAAGGCTTAAGGTTGTTGGGATGTGAGCTCATCAGGCTGAGATGAGGATCCTCATCACTGACAAATAAAGTGATGGGAATGGTTTGCTCCTCATGAGAAGTGGGAGCTCTAGTATCCACTTTTTCCTGTGTGGGTAGTATATAGGGGCCTACACAAACTAAGTAGTTTATGCAGGGGTTCGTTTGGATCTTCTTTAACATTGAGCAATGAGCTCAAACATTTTTGGGACTAGGGCTGAATCTACCCCTAAGAAGCCCACATTAGGCTTTTTATTGTTTTATAGATGTCGGGCTTCATCTGTCCCATTTTAAGAACATTACCTGTTCCCCTTAACCGTGATCCCAGTTCACAGTTAAGAATGTGCTGAACATATCTAGTGAACATTTAATATTCTAAGTAGTCTAAGTGTGTAAACAAATTTGTATATACAAATTAAGAGTACCTGAACTAAACCCCTTGAACCATGCATGGACTATATTGGAAAGGTCCTCTGGAATTCGATCCCAGCCTCCATGCTTGTTTGATAGAAAGTGAATGATAACATGGAGGAGGTATTTCTATTGGGAGGAGACCTTCCTTTTCTTGAAGGTTCTTACTGAGTAATAACCCTCGTAGCCCATCTACTTGAAAGACTGGGTGTTAATGGTGGTTGAAGTGATGAAAATTGTTGCCCTACACTGTGGCAGATAGTGCTTTTTCCCCATCCATAATAGACAGTGCTTTTCCCATCCATAATGACCTCTTGGCAGGTCCTCCAGAACTCTAAGAGCTGGTCTTCATACAGTGGAGGATCTATGGTGAGGGATGTGAAGTAGTTTGATAGAACTAAGAACCGACAAACATCTGAGAAATTAGGATCTTTCTTAGATGCTCACAGAGCAACCTGATTGTGTTTCCTGTGTAGTTGCATGGAGAAATCGAGTTGGTTTCATGGATTAGGGTTGGCCATTTGTAAGTAGCTTTATGATAAAGAAAGATAAGAACAAAGGCGGTTTGTGGGTGAATTTAGGTTAGGAAGATTTACGGATGAAGAAGAAAGTGAAAGAGGGGGAACCGTTAAAGGTATATTTATATAAACTGGATTTGAGACAAGGTTATGCAAAAGGATAAATTTTAAAATTCGGATGTCGGTCCCACCTCTGAAAAAGCACCAAAAAGGTAGTTTTCTTGGAAGTCGAAATGTTCCAAAGTGTCACATCCCGGCGGAAGCATGAAGCGATATTTGGATGTGACTTGTTGTTCAGAACACAATTGATTACAAACAATTATACCACAACAACATGAAAACGTAAAGCACATACTTCATTCATATATATATATATATATATATATATATATATATTATAGATTACATCATTACATATATGTCAAAATTTGACGTAATCTTTATTACAACATATTCTTTAACTAATCGTATTCAGGTACGATGGAAATGTGCATCCACTATCACACTGCCATCATAGATATTAACTGTTAGCTTACACAAACTCGTCCTAACTTCACCCCATCCGTTGTAGACGTCAAAGGAAAAGTCAATATTGTTAGTCATTTTACCTGAAAAAGCATACTCAAATAGTTAATATAAAGTTGGTGAGATCATAGGTTTATATCTAGACAAACATTTTATTGATGCACCAATTACAACCAAACTGCTCACACACATAATCATACTGTCACGAAATAAGTCACAAGATCAGATAATATTACATCTCAACCCTCATTCGGTTAGGTGTAGGAAATAGCATCACAACACTCATCCTGTGGTGCAAATATTCTTCTAAGTAGCGCTACTATATTATCAGACGGTTCCTCATTCGAATTAATGGTTGTATCACAAATGACAGTAAGTCTCAAAATATTTTCAAATATAATGCATCAACATAAACAATATGCTTTTTCCCAAAAAAACTTTACAAATACCAAAAGGTCAAAATGGAGCTATGAGTCTCACGTTCTCCAAATTGTAACCTATAAAATAATTCATAAGTTAGATATAAATTTCATTAAAATTTTTAGAATCTCAGATTATTAGTTCTTAAAAATTTAACTATATAATAGTCAAATAATATTACCATAAAATTCTCAATATTTATTCTATTATACATAAATAGTTATAATTATTTCAAAGTCTCCATAAATCACCAAAATATCTATGGTTATCTAAAAATCACCAAAATTTGTAGAATATTATTTCAACAGTTTACATTATCTCATAAATTTCTTGATGTCCAAGTCCCAACATATTTCTTTCTGTAAATCTCACAATATTCCCAAAATTCACTAAAATACTTATTTATCTCCAAAAATTATGAAATTATAACATATGTTTTCTCTGATTTATCATAGCTTCAGTGAGTTTTCACGATTTATAGTACTAATTAAGTATTTCTTTTGGGTTTTTCCTTTACAGATTACTTAAAAATTCATTTTTCAATCATAATAAGGAAATAAACAAAAATAATTCCTGGAGATTTTATATATAAAAGAGTCATTTTTGATTTTTCCAGAATTTTCCGAATTTATTTGTATTTTTGAGTATTTTCTTTATTTTCACTATTAAAACAATTTTGTATAAATTGTTTTATTTATCATAATTTTGTCAAAACTTACAGAATAATGTTCAGTATATTTATAAAGATTTTTCAATATTATTCCACAATCTTATTTGTCTAATATTTTTGCTTATTTTTCTTTAATATTACAAGATTTAATCTTATAAATTCAAAATATCCTTTTGGTTACAAGTTTTCTAAATTTTTAGTATTTCATTACTGTAACTTGATGAAAATTAAAGGATTTCAAAATATTTAAGGTTAGTCTTGGTGTGTTTGCACCAAAACTAGTTAAACATGTGTTTATCACATGTATAAATCTTGTTTCATGGTATATTAAGAAAAATTAAGAAACTAAACCTTGTGAATGATGTTTGTTGCTTTGAGAACCGAGAGAAAGGGTCGTGAAGGTGGTGATGATCGCGATTTGTGATGGCGTTGATGGTTAGGCTACGGGTGATGATGGTGATGTGGTAGGGTTGTTGGTTGTTGTGTGAGCCGAGAGGTATAGGTAGATTGTGAGTGGTGTTTGTGGTATAACCCAAGAGGTGAAGGATTTTGTATGTGGATTAGGGTGGTCGCGGTTGTTTGGAGGTGTATGGGAGCTGAGAGATGGAGTGGAGGTGAAGATGGTTGTGCTTCGGTTAGGGTGGTGGTGTTTAGCTACGGTTGATGGTGGATGATGAATGATCGATGGGTGGTGATGATGGTAGCCGTAAATGTGGTAAGGCCGAGAGAAAGGATTGTGGTGGTGGTGGTGGTGATCGCGGGTGTGATGGTGATGAAGGTTGAACCGAGAGTTTGAGAGGAATTTGAGGTAATGGTGTGTGCTTGGTGGAGATGGTCTATGGATGCCTTTATGGAGGTCTCGGTCGAGGCCTTTATGGCATGAAATGATGAAGTTCAACTCTAGCTATGGTGAGTCATCCTTACTAGCTTTGTTAGGTGTCAAGCAAGGTGGCTAAGCATTCTTTAGGAGGCTCTAGAACTTGCCACGTCTCTTATGTAATGATGATGTTCCATGTGAAGGCATATGGCGGTTTTGGTGGTTGTGGTTCCATTAGCCGAGAAGTGTCTTAATATCCTTAAGCTAAGTCTAAAGAAAGGTTAAGGTGTATTAGGTTTAAGTTCTTTTAATATGTTATGGTGTAGTTTGGTTGGGTTTGATAAAACTCATATGTATTTATAGATGTCATGATTTTTAGATACATATACATTTTACATTGTCTATGCATGCATGGCATTATATTAACCTTATATATATCATGCATACGTAAAATTCTCTCTATTATAATATATGCAAACATGCACACATAAGGTTCATTTATGGAAGGTCTTTATACATGACAACTGTTGGACCAAAAGAACCAATGAGCCAAGATCAGGAAAACCTCTAAGTCCCACATGCCATTGCAACAACTGCTGAAGACTCCCATCAGCTGTTTGCTGACAAAGTCTGAAGATCAAAGTATGAAGATCAAAGAACTGAAGAACAACAGCTGAAGACTCTAAAGTACTGAAGACAAGTACTGAAGTCTGAAGTACTGATCATACAAGTACTGAAGACTTCCAAGTACTGAAGACAAGTACTGAAGAATCAAAAGCTGAAGAACTGAAGAACTGAAGACCTTCTACTGAAGAAGACCTTCTACTGAAGCACAAAGTCTGAAGACAAAGACTGAAGACAACAGCTGATGACATCTACTGAAGTCATCAGCTGTTACATCATCTGAAGACAAGTCTGAAGACAAGTGCTGAAGACTCAGTTTGTCACAATAGCTGAAGAAGTCTTTCAGTTGTTGTGATGGTTTTTCCCTTTAGTAGTTTATTTTGTTTCAGTAGTTTGTACAACAGCTGAAGAGCTTGTTCTTCAGCTGTTATAGTATCAGTAGTTATAAACGACTGAAGATTTGTTCTTCAGTCGTTGTAGGATTTCAGTAGTTTACTTTTGTCAGTACTTGTAAAAGATAGGAACACTTTTGTAAGAAGATGTCAGCTGTTGACATCTTCAGTAGTTTTATGTTCCGTCAGTTGTAATTTTAATAATCAGTTGATATCAGAGAAAGGACATCATCACCATCCTTTTGCCGCCTATAAAAGGATGGTGAACCATGCTGTTTTAATTGCCGAAAAGTGTTGAGCAATAGAACAATAATTTTTTCAGAACTCTTTTCTCTCTCTATGTTTGTGCTTTTACTTGCAATATCTTTTATGTTCTTGCTATAATTGCTAATTAACGTGTTAAATCCGCTGCAAACCATCTGATTGATCAAACGAGAGGCTGAGATCCTGTCAAATGGTATCAGAGCAGGTTAATCATTGATCGATTTCACTATTGATCATTTGAAACTGCTCTTTGATCTCCTGTTTGATCGAATTAGCAATTTGCAAGAATTAGCCATAGAGAGTGAGTTTCTGCTGTTTCTGGCAAAATCTTGAGGTCCTCTGGTGGTTTTGAGATACGTTTGTCTTGTTTAAACTTGTTTTTGACTAAAACCTGAGATGACGACACCAACTAACGATCCTCACAATACTGGTTCCTCAACCAAGCCTCCGATGCTTGTTAGGAACGAGTATAACATATGTCAAAGACGTATGCTTCACCACTTGGCTATCAATAGTGCTGGTTGTTGGAAGTCAGTGGTGCATGGACCATACAAGCCTATGGTGAGTGTCCTGAATCTAATGAACAGGTTGCGAAGAAACCTGAACAATTCTGACGAAGATCTAAAGCTGTTCGAAATTGATGCTAGAGCCCATGGAATTTTAGCCATGGCTATTCCTAATGAGATTTATTCAGGCTCTTTCATCATGAGTCTGCTCATGACCTATGGGTTGCTCTAAAGGAACAATTTGGAGGAACTAATTCGGTCTTAGCAAACAATAGGGAAATCCTCGCCCAACAATATGAGACATTCTCATATAGAAAGGGTGAGACTCTGACCCAACAGTTTGAGCGGTCTCTTGTTTGATCTCTGAGCTGAAGATGGTTAACAAGAGTACTCCAACAGCCAGATGAACAACAGGTTCCTCAGGTCACTGCCTGAGAGATGGGACACATATACCATTGTCCTACGCTCCAGTGCTGATCTGGAAACTCTATCTCTCACCCAACTTCATGGGAAACTGCACTTTTGAGAGAGAGATAGAGCAAAAGAGGAAGTTGTCCTCTTCTGGCAAGCTCGCTGATGACTTTGTCCAAGGTAATGCTGCATTGATAAGTCATGAGTCAGAATATGCTTCATCAGAAGGTTCTTATGATGAGCATATTGATTTCTCTACCAACTTAGAACAAGCTTTTGGTGTTGTGTTATAGTTCAGGAGGTGGTGGTGACAACTTGTGTTTTCTGATGGAGGACTTGAAGGGCATTCCAGATGATGATCTGGAAGAGATGGATATTTTGAACCAAATGGCAATGATAAATATCCGCACTCAAAAGTTCTACAAGAGAACTGGTAGGAAATTCCCTGGACTCTCTGGCAAAACCAAAGTTGGTTTTGACAAGAGCAAGTTGAGGTGTCACGAGTGCCAAAGGCTTGGACACTTTGCAAGAGAGTGTAGATCGTCTGGATCTAACTCCTCTGCACCCTTTGTGACTTTTCCCAGCAATAGCTCACAGCACAGAGGGCAACCTTCCTCCAGTTCTGGCCATCCATCACAAGCACAGGCACCACCTGCTTATTTTGTGCCACAGGGTCATATGCCATATCCTTACCCTGTTACTACATGCCTCAGCCTAGTCAAGCTCAAGCACCATCGGCTCAACCACCTCATGCTCTTCCTGAGCCTCAATCTTCCCAATCTCATCATCACACACAACCTCAACAACATAGCTTTTTCACCCCAAGTGTTGTTGACTGGAGTAGTCTACCAGAAGAGCTATCTGGTCAGGAACAACTACTCCAAGGTGCTGGTCAACATGGTGGTGACCAACCTTTTGGAAATCTTGCTCTGATGGCCCTTGATTCTGCTGAGGGGTCATCATCAAAGCCTCATCTCAGGTATCCACTGAGGCAAAGCCAAGTTTTGTTCAGAATCATGCATAGCAGCATTTGCTTCTATTAGAGAAGCAAATGTAGCTTTAATAGATAAAAATCTTGAGCTTGAGCACACTATTTCCAAAAGAAAAGCTGATTTCGAGGCTGTACTCAAAGATAAAAATGATGAGATTTACAAGCTTAAATGCCAAATCAAAGATGATAAAGCTAGGGAAGATGTACTTCTAGAGAAGTACAGAGACCTCAAGGAAACTCTTGCTACCACCCAAGTTGAGTGTGATCGATGGGTGCAATCATGCAAGGGTTTTGAAATGCTTCTTCGCAAGCAATCAGCTTCCAATGTGAAGTTTGGCATTGGTTATAATCACACTGCTCCTCCTACAGATTTCACTTCAAGAGCAGAAGTTGAATCTAATGGGGAGAGCAATAACCAATCCTTCTCATCATGTGACCTACTATCTTCTGAATCAGCATCATCAGAGATAGAAGTCAGCATTAACTCCTGCAAAACCAATCAGCTGATGCTACAACAGCTGATGGTTCAAATGCTGACTGTCACATGACCAAAAGGCTGATCAACTCAGGTGTTGTCACTAGAAGTACTGAAGGTACTGGAGAGCAAGTGATAACATTTGAAGTTCAAACCTCAAATACTGTTAGCACTAAAGAGAAGAAAACTAACAGTAGGAAAGGTTTGAAGACAACTAAAGAGGATACCAGGAAAGCAGGCACTAGGAAGAAAACTGCTAGTACTGATGGCAAACAGCTGAAGAACAAGTCTTCAGTAGTTACATCCTCTTCAGCTGATGATCAGCATAAGATGAAGAAGAAGCCATGTGAGATATGTGGCTTGTTCAATCATCTTACTGATGATTGCTGGTACAAAAGGGGTTCCAAACTCAAACAGAAGGAGAAAATCAATGAGGACATCAATAAAATGAAGAATGAGTTTGAAACCAAGTTTGTACTAGCAACATCCAAGCCTGAAATCCTAAGCCCAAAGCTAAATCTAAAAGAAGGTAGGGGTTACTCAGGCAACAGCTGAGGTTGCTCAGAAAAAGATGGTACAACATAGGAATCCATCATCAGCAAACTCCAATGTGTCTGAAGAGTTGAAGGCTTTATCACAAAATCAGAACACACTGGTGATGATGGTTCAGCAACTAGTGGGAAGAGTCAACCACTTAGATGCTCCTGTGTTGAAACCACAGAAAAGGAAATCCAAGCCAAGGGTTCCTCTTCTGCACCATCTTCTTCACCTCAGGCTGTCACACATAACACACCTGTTAGTGCTGCACCTGTAGTTGAAAACAGACCCAAAACAAACAGGTTTGGGTCTCTAAGACTAACTAACACATGGTTGTGTTTGCAGGGTTCTTCAACATGCCATAGAAGCATCTGGTATGTAGACAGTGGAGGATCCATGCACATGACAGGAAGCAGCTCCCTTCTTAATGACTACTCTCAAGGAAAGAAGGGATTTGTTTCCTTTGGCAATGATGCAAAGGGTTACAAGGCTTTGTTTTCAATGGGGAAATAAGGTTTGATGATGTGAACCATGTGGAGAATCTCAAGTACAACCTCTTGAGTGTCAGTCAAATGTGTGACAAAGGCCATGTTGCCCTTTTCACAAGCCAGAACTGTCGGATTCTGTCATCCAAAGTTCTGAGTTTGATTGACAAGGCATTGGATGAACACACTCTCCTGAAGGCCAACAGGACAGGAAGAGTGTATGCCTTAGATCTTTCCAAAAAGATAGATCTAAAAGGCCATCCTTGCCTATTCTCCAAGGCCTCTCCTCAAGAGTCTACACTATGGCATAGAAGGGGTCATGTTAATTTCAAGAACATGAATCAGCTGATAAGCCATGGTTTAGTTAGAGCATTGCCTCTGAAGGAGTTCAAGTGTGAAGATGACTGCACTGCTTGCTTGAAAGGAAAACAACACAAAGTTTCATTCCCTTCAATAGAAGAACCAAAGTCCACTGCCTGCTTGCAGCTCCTGCACATGGATCTCTTTGGTCCTGTCAGAGTGATGAGCATGGCAAAGAAGAAATACTGCCTGGTAATTGTGGATGATTACTCCAGGTTTGTATGGACTTTCTTCTTGCACTCCAAGGATGAAGCAGCCAAGACTATAATGAACTTTGTGTTACTTGTAGAAAAGCAGTATTCCCTACAGGTCAAGTGTGTGAGGAGTGACAATGGAACAGATTTAGAAACCACACACTTGATGACTTCTACCTGTCCAAGGGAATTAAAGACAGTTTAGTATTCCTAGAACTCCTGAGCAGAATGGAGTGGTGGAGAGAAAGAACAGGACTCTCATTGAAGCCGCAAGGTCAATGTTGGCTGACTCAGGGTGCCACTGACCTTTTGGGCTGAAGCTGTCAACACAGCTTGCTATGTACAAAATAGAGCTTTAGTGAATAAGAGGTTGATGAAGACTCCCTATGAAGTTCTTCATCATTGGCTCCTCTGATTTCATTCTTTAGAGCCTTTGGGGTGTCATGTTTTATTCTCAACACTAGCAACCCACTCCAGAAGTTTGCTAGTAAGGTGGATGCAGGGTATTTTGTTGGTTATTCATCAACTTGCAAGGCATACAGAGTCTTCAACTGTAGAACAAAGGGGTTGAAGAAACTCTGCATGTGAAGTTCAATGAATCTCCAAAGGACAAGATTCCACAAAACCCTGTGGAGTTGTTTGATCTGGACATACTGCAATATGTTCCTTATCAACCTCCAGCTGTTGAGCCTGTCAACAGATCTCCACCTGGTGGTACTGATGATGATGTAGTCAGTACTCACCTCTTCAGGTTTAGTGACAACCTGCCTGAGTCCACTGAACCTGATGCTCCTGTAGCCTCAGCAGCTCCATCCACTACAAATGCTGATGAGATTTCTGCTTGCTCTACTTCGTTTGAGCTGCCATCCTCTACATGGTTTCAGGAATCTCCATCACCATCTGTTGCTGCTGATGGGTCTACAAACACTTGCACAGATCATAGTCTATCAAGAGCTCAAGAATCACCCCACATCTCAAATCATTGGTGATATTCATGCTGGAGTTTCAACCAGGAATCAATTGTCCAACTTCTGCTTCTATGCTCTCTTCATCAGTCAGCAAGAGCCAAAGAACTATCATATTGCTTTAAGAGACAATGGATGGGTTGAAGCTATGCAGCTTGAGCTTCTTCAGTTTAAGAAACAGCAAGTGTGGGAGCTTGTTCCATTACCCAAAGGTAAGTGTGCTATAGGCACCAAGTGGGTATTTAGGAACAAAACAGATGAGAAGGGCAAATTGTCAAGAACAAGGCTAGACTGGTTGTTCAAGGGTTTGCACAGGAGGAAGGCATCGATTATGATGAGACCTTTGCACCTGTGGCCAGACTGGAAGCAATCAGACTGTTCTTAGCTTATGCTGCCTTTCACAGTCTTAAGGTTTATCAAATGGATGTCAAAAGTGCCTTCCTATATGGGAAAATAAAAGAAGAGGTTTATGTGTGTCAACCACCAGGCTTTGAGGATAACATCCTGATTGGGTGTACAAGCTTGATAAGGCTCTTTATGGGCTGAAGCAAGCACCTAGAGCCTGGTATGAGACACTCTCAACTTTTCTTTTAGAAATAAGTTCTAGAGGCACCATTGATAAAACCTTATTCATCAAGACTGTGGGAGAACATAAGCTCCTTGTTCAAATTTATGTAGATGACATCATCTTTGCATCCTCTGATCCAAAGTTGTGTGATGAATTTACAAAGCTCATGAAGCTAAGATTTGAAATGAGTGCTATGGGGGAATTACAGTTCTTTCTAGGTTTGCAAATCAAACAACAGGATGATGGAATCTTCATCCATCAGTCCAAATATACCAAAGAGTTGTTGAATAAGTTTGATTTACAAACCTGTAAGCCCTGTTCTACTCCCATGAGCAGCATCACACAACTAGATGTAGATCAGAAAGGTAAAGCGGTTGATGAAACCCTTTACAGATGTATGATTGGGTCCTTGATGTACCTTACAGCTTCTAGACCAGACATCATGTTTGCAACATGTGCTTGTGCTAGATTTCAGGCTGCACCTAAAGAATCCCATTTGATTGCAGTCAAAAGGATCTTTAGATATCTGCAAGGTACCCAATCACTAGGTCTTTGGTATTCAACTGGGCATTCTTGCAAATTAGTTGCTTTCTCTGATAGTGACTATGCAGGATGCAAAGTCACCAGAAAATCCACTTCTGGTGGTTGCCAATTCCTAGGCAATTGTTTAGTTTCTTGGCAGAGTAAGAAACAAACATCAATTGCTACATCCACTGCTGAAGCTGAGTACATTGCTGCTGCAAGTTGTACCTCTCAGATACTCTGGCTTCAGAATCAACTTCTGGATTATGGCATTACTGAGACTAAGACTCCATTACTAATGGATAGTGCTTCAGCTCTTTGTATTGTTAAAAATCCAGTCCAGCACTCTAGGACCAAACATATAGAGATCAGACATCATTTTATCAGGGATTGCTATGAAAAAGGTCTGATTGATCCTAAGTTTGTGCCTAGTGCTGATGAGCTTGCAGACATTTTTACTAAGCCCTTAGATAGTGCTACATTCCAAAATTTGGTACTAAGGCTTGGTATGCTGCAGCTAGAGTAATTTGACCAATGCTGATGCTCTTACTTCACAACTGTGATGAGCAAAGGTCAAATATAAGTACTGATGAGTAATTTAGTCTTCAGCTCTTTCACAACTACTGAAGACTAAAATGACTCAAAGTACTGATGTACATTATTTATTGAAAACAACTGATGTAGTGAGGTGGATTACAAACTACGATGTATGTTTCAAATAAATAAGTACTGAAGAACAAATTTTGCTCACAAGTACTGATGTGTAATCTTACACAAGTACTGAAGACAAAATTTGTTCACCAGCTCTGAAGAGTATTTATCAGCACTTGTGAACATCTGATCACAAGAGCTGAAGGCATAAATATTCACAAGAGCTGAAGGGTCAATGAAACATCTGAAAGTCAGCCAAAGAGCTGATGAGTAAGTGTAGAGGCTAGCATGAAACAACTGATTTGACGGAAACAGCTGATGAGTAATTTCTCATCAGCTGATGCCAACAGCTGCTGTTTCATACCCAAACAACTGAAGGACAAAACCATGTCTTCAGTAGTTTCACAACTACTGATGGCTAACACCAAGTCCTCAGTTGTTTACAACAACTGAAGCAATACCATGTCTTCAGTAGTTCATAACTACTGATATCAGTAGTTCACAACTACTGAAGGCTAACACCAAGTCTTCAGTTGTTACAACGTCTGAAGAAGAATATTAGGTCTTCAGTAGTTCATAACTACTGAAGACTGACAATAACTCTTCAGCCGTTTACAACATCTGAAGGACAAAACCAAGGTTTCAGTAGTTTTAACTACTGAAGACTAACACCAAGTCCTCAGATGTTACAACCACTGAAGGTTAAGACCACGTCATCAGTCGTTACAACAACTGATAACTAACACCAAAACCTTCAGTAGTTTCTTTCAGCCTTTGCCCTACCCTATAAATACCCAACGTTCAGAGCATTTACTCCTCACTTGACCTAACCTTTCAAAACCTCTGAACTTCCCATACACCATTAATGGCGACCATGCAACTGAAACCTCGACACAACTGTGTCGCTCATCTCACCAAATCGCCATTATGGCCAAAATTTCACCATGCCGTCGATCTGATGCACGACTCACCTTACCAAACGGCATTCCTTTGAACCCTACCATCTACACCGACTCCCTGACGGAGTTTTGGACGAACATCACCGTCCAAACCGGAGAGCAGGATGGCGAGGTCTCTCTCCGGTCCTCCGTCAACAACCACCCAGTGGTTATCACTCCAGCTACCTTGCGCCAAACCCTAAAGCTGGAGGATGCCACCTACCCAACCTCTACCCCAAAGGCGCCCTGGATCTATCCTTCACATCCAACGACTACCAGGGTGACCTCTCCGCCACAACTTGTTGAAGAAACACTTTCCTGATCCCTAACGCCTCATTTTTCATATGGTGAACGTGTGTCTGGCCCAAAACCTCTTCATGGGACCAGATGTCAACAAGGTGGCAACAGGTATTGTTCTCTATCCTTGAAAAACAACCTTTAAACTTAACAGATATATATTTTTGGAATCAAGGATATGGCCACAAAACCAGTTTTAACCGATGGATCTTGTATCCTCGGTTCATTATGGCCATAATAGAGAACCAGCTTCAGGCTGAGGGACTTGTTGGCACTGGGGTCCCTGCCATGGCTGTTCTAGCCGAGGTATACTCCAGGCAAAACTCTGACCAATCCTAAAAACAGGCTGGCCGGCTGCGAAAACCCACGCAGCAGGAACCCACAGCCTCCACCTCCAAATCCAAAGTCCCACCAACCAAAAACCAAAAAGAAGCCCAAAAAGGCTACTCAGGGAAATGAGTCCCCTGAGGATGCCCCTGCAACACAAATGCAGGATGTGGCTGCTGGTTCGATTCTCCCAGCAGCTACCACGACTCCACCCACCACAACCGCACAGGTTCCTCTCAACAGGAGCCTGATGCAACCACTTCTGGGGCAGCCACACTTCTGGGTCTATCTCACTTGAGAAGACTGCCATTGAAAAGCACAGTCCTCCCCTGTGCACACTGCTTGAGCCCATCTACTGATGAGACCGCCCCACAAAGCCCTACATTGGCAATAGCCAAAGTGCTGACCCATCTGAGCACTCCACCCTCTCCCCAGAAACCTATTACAACTGGGGAGACTCCAACCAAAGAGGGGGTGGATACAAGTGCCGGTGGGAGCCCACAGCACAGAGAATCACAAGTCCAATCTCCCAGTGTGGCTAGGGAGATAGGACAATCTGGTGAGGCTGCCACTTCCTCTGCATCAACATCTGAGCAGGGTGAAGCTGGTAACATCAATAAGACCTCACCAGAGGCAACTGCCGATGATGGATCCAATCCGGAGGCTGGAAGTCCCCAGTACCATGAACAAGGGGCACATGCTATTACTGAGCCACACTCAGAGCATGTATCCTGACATTGTCAGGAGGTCAGGTGATTCAGTTCATACTGATGATGACCTGAGCTTCTTCTTCGATGTTGTAGCTCACAACACTATCTTAGAGGATGAGATAAGCAGACTCAAAGAGCTGCTTGCTCAGATGACTCAAGATAGAAGTCCATCTGCCACCACAACCCCACAGATGGCACCTTCACCCGAAGGTCTCACAAACACTGAGCCACTCCCACAAACTCGGCACCAGCCCCTGCTTCTGGCACTAGCTCTCAGGGTCAGAACCCCCCTGAGCAGCTGGATGCTATCCTCCAGAAATCCCTGCCTCTCATCACACCCATACTAAAAGATATAGTCATTCAAACCATTGATGAGAGGCTTCCCACTTTATCCAACCCATGGTGGAGGTTGCCATTACTAAGGCGCTTGCTGATAGTCAAACCCCAACCAATGCACCCAAAAAGGGGGAGACATCAGTGCAAGCCAAGAGGAAGAGGGGGGAGGAGGAGTTAGAGGAGAGAAAAGAGGTGGTGGTTGAGAGGGAGAGGGCTGAGGAGAGTAGTAGGGTGAGGGAGAAAGGGAAGAGGAAAGAGAGGGAGGTTGAGCATATAGAAGTGGCTGGAATCCAAAAGGATTTCAGTGTCACTTATAAGAAAAAGGGAGAGGAGGGAAAGAAGGTGGCTGACTCCGATCTAGCAGCCCTTGCCAAACCCTAATTTTTACATTTAAATAAAATGTTTAACACATTCTACAAGGGAGCCCCGACTTCCAGACGATCAGAGAGGCGATTTCCACACCAAGAAGCAAAGGATTGGAGATTTGGAGCTAGGAATTGAAGAATAAGAAGACCTAATCGTCCCGTTTTTACGTTTCTCTTCATAGTTTTCATTCTTTGTAATCAATGACTTCTTTCCAGGACTTTACTTCTGCTTTGATCATGTTTAGAGGCTAAACTTCTGTAGCTACCTAGGTTTTGATGAATATGCATGTTTGATTATGAATTTTATCGGTTTTGGAACAATGATTGTGTTTAATTACTAATGAGAAGATATTGGTTTGATAATGATCAGGTGTGGACGTGTGTTTAGATCAGTTTTGAGTGATGTTTGATATCATTCCACGTGTGCCTTGGTGATTGTCTGTCATAGAATAGGTGCATGCTAGGTCGTTTACTATATGTTTGCAATTTTTGGATGATTTGCTAGACTAGTGAGTCACTGGAATGATTTGTCTTGAAATTGACTAACTAAATATGCTAATACTTAATACTGTGAAGTTGATAGGTTATCGGTTTGTCTAGTGTGGTGCGATTGCTAGGTTAGAGTCTCTGTGAGGAGTTCTGTCTAGTTACCCTTCACATCTTGTTTACCGAGTCTGATCAGTCAACCGATATCTATCCCCTTGCCTTAGGACGCGCTCGCGCTGTGAGGTAGAGTGTCTGTCTTAGGGTATGAGTCACTTGCGCCGTGAGGTAGAGTGTCTTTCGGTCCCTGTTAGCATAGTTGGAGAACCTGTGAGGGGAATCCATTAACCGTGTTTTATCTGCTTATTAGGTTTATCTAGTTGCTTCCCTTGAAAGTGTCGAGGTTTCTCTAGGTCCCTTTTAAGTTAGTATCTTCAGATCCGGTTATACAAGTATTTCCAAAACCGTTAGAAGAAAAGCCAAAACATGTATAGGATTCTTGCCTAGGTAGTGTTTTCTTCTCCTGATTTAAATCTAGTCAAGTCCTTGTTTCTGTCCAGTTTTTAGTTCTTTTAAAGTAATTTAAAACAAATCCCCCATTTACTTTCATTTAGTATTTTTAGTCGAGTCTTAGGTAAGTTTAGTTACGTTTTCCATACAGAAATCTTTGGGTTCTTTAACTCGGACTTTAAAGTTATTCTGCAATTGACCGGTACACTGCCGGTTGTTTTGCTTAGGATAGAGTCTTAGTCTTAGTTTTATAAATTTAAAGCTTTCAGTGTCTAGTTTAGAATCAATTTTTGTTAGTTTTATTTAGGTAGTCTAGCACGCATCAACCCTAAAAATCATGTTAACTTCGATTCCATTTTTGTGGTTACTAATTGATTGTGTTTGTTGTAACATCTCTCTAGAGTTCTTGAACTGATAGGAAACATATCCTACTATCGGTTTAGGGCTTCGTTTTCTTACTTATTAATTCCTATTATGTTGATATACCACTTTATTAGCATATCAAATTTGAATTGATTCCAGAATGACAGTGCAAAAAGGATGGATCTATTTTTCAAGAGTTACACCTCAAGTCTCAGATTAATCAGTTGCCGGCTTCCCCCTTTATAGCCAATTTCTCAGTTAGCTCAGACGGTAACCGGTTCGTTCTTCCGGTTTTACTATTTTTTTATTTGTAATCTGTGTTTATGCATAATGGATTTGTTCAATTCTTTATCATTTCTCTTTTTTGCATGTTGTCGATTAATCGTCTTCAAGGTCCTATCTAAAGTCTACTTTTTTAAATCTATATGCTGAAATATAGAAGATGTAAAACATCCTAAAACAATTTATCATGCTAAATTATAATCATGGAATTTATGATTTTAAACTATATCGATTTTAAGTTCAAAATATTGTCTAATATTTCAATGAATCAGGCGTTTTGGGCATACCAGTCATTCATTATAATTGCTAAATTTCACTGAAGTATAATGCACACAAGTTGTCTGATCATATGACACAATGAAGTTCGATATTGCTGGTGAAGAGAACATAGTAGTAGCAGTTTGGTAAGTCTTTCAAAACTTGTGATTGTTCATGAAGATGAGATATAGTTGATTCCACAAGAACAATTAGATCAGATTATTTAATGAAGATGCATCACTGCTGCAAATTGGTTTCAATAATTACTATAGTAAACAGTATCATGTTTGGCAAATTCATATTGAGTAGATATAAAACAATAAAAGTGGCATTTATTCTTTTTGGATTGAGATCATAAAAACACACATCACAATAATATGTTATTTTTTGAAACAAGATTAGCTATTTTACTAATTCAGAGAACAGTTTATGGAGACTGGATGTAACAAATGCTATGAAACCATAATAAGAAGGATAACAGGTTATAATCTGAAATTATCATGATTATCTACCTTTAGAGTAAGATCGATCATTGTAGCATCGATTGGAAACTAACCGATCGTTTTTAAAGACTAACGCTGGGAAAGCTTTGTTGCAGATTTGGGTCATATTATCATTTCAGTTAGGAGACTGTAACAAAAGGTAAATTTAATATTTTTATATGTTAGTTGGTTGTCAATCACTTAACAATTGGTAACCAGGTTCTTTAGTATGATCTGCTTTGCAAAAGGAGCTATATGAGCTATATGAGGTAGTAACTCATGGTCTTCTATTATCTAATCTAAGGTATGTTATCGAATATATGTTAACACCCTTACTGAAATGAGGTCTAATGCTCCTAATTTCTCAAAGTTTCACTGTTGATGTACTTTTTACTACTTCTTTAAACTATTAATGCCTATGGTGTCATTAAACTATTTTGCTTCTAATATATATTACCTTTCTAAAACTATTTATGCTTATCATCTTCATTTGGCAGGTTATTTTGATGTTATCAGAGGCTCCAAATCAGAGTTTGATGAAGATTCGGTGTGGGGAATAACTATAATGAGCAGGAGGTGAACTCAACACCAAAAAGGTGGTTACATGAGTTTCTAAGGAATCTGAATGAGACATGTTGGTGTTATATGTCTTTCTATTGGTTTGTTGAGCGCATATGTTATAGACCTGCACCTTTGTATAAGAAGGTAAAGTTATAGCTAGAATTGTTAATTTACGGGTTGTGCGTGACAACCAAAACTGATAATTTTTTATGAGAGAATTATGTTTCAATTTCAATTACAGATCCTACCAGACTTGCATGTTTCTCATTCATTGATTATTGTGTTAATATTTATGACCAATGTTTTGAAAACCGGACTGGACCGGCCGGTCCGACCGGTTCGACCGGGAACCGGACTTCAATCCGGTCCGGTCCGGTTCGGTGTTTAAAACCGGTTTAACAGTGAACCGTGGTCAGACCGGTTGGAACCGGTCGAACCGGCGGTCGGACCGGTTGAAACCGGTCGAACCGGCGGTCGGACCGGTAACCGGACCGGTTGAACCGGCTTTTTATAAAAATTTTTATTTTTTTGTAATTTTTACATAAATATGGTCCGGTTCTTATATACGGTCCGACCGGTTGAACCGGTCCGACCAGTGAACCGGACAGTGAACCGGTAAGGCGTCCGGTTCACTGTCCGGTCCGATTTTAAAAACATTGTTTATGACAATTAATAAATTGTACTAAATATATTTATTATCACAATATTTAAAAGAAAATATAGTTGGTAAGTAGTCAACCCTACACCTAGACTATAACTATTTTGATAAATTACTTATCCTGTTCATTTCATGGCCCCTATCTTGATATATGGTTTGTCTTCTATAGCTGCAGGTGAAGTTTCATCCTTTTTGGAGGAAGTACGACCAAAACATGATGAAAGAGGTTAGTCTACTTTTGTTATTTCTTGAAGTTATTATAAGATTTTGTTACAATGTTTTCCTGTTGGAGATGTTTCTTTAACGCAATGGTCAACCAAAGAACCTGATTGTCTTTATGGATTTCACGTATCCTAGGCGTTAAAATATAGTATGTGGTGAAATTTTACAGCCATTGTTTTCATTCTGTTTACCAATATAGTATAGAAAATATATTCAAGATTTTCTTCAATACCTGAAATCTAAATGCTGAACTAACACATTTAACACTATTGATGATTTTTGTCTTCTCTCTTCACATGTTCTATACCTATCAGACATAACAGTAATGAAAATTGAACTTACATGCAGTTTAATGCATTGGGTTGGTCCTGCCCATGGTCGCTATTGTCTTCTTTTTTATATAATTTGTTAATATGTTAAACATCTCACACAAATGATGGGAAAATAAAAGCATGGTTATATGCCGTATGATTACAAGAGTTGACTATGATGCACCAGGTCTTTCGTCCACCACAACGACATACAATGCAGATGGAACAAGGCTTAAAGAGTCGATAATTGTGCTTAATTTGGGATTGAGGGTGTATATGGCTTAGGACAATCAATTGGTTGGGTCAAAGAGTTAAATCCACGAATTAATTAGGTGGACCCCTTAAATGGGTCAATCCATGATCCATTATGCTTGGTGAGGGTTTATTTGTTTAGGGATCTGATGTATTCATTATATATCTTCTTTAGACTTAACATACTCTGTCATATTAGTTCGTTTTGTGTTTTTTTATGGTTTAGGTCAAATTCTATATATAATATCATAAGCCTTATTTCTTAGTTCACTTTGTTTTATTTTTTTCTTCACACTGCATATATTGCATTTATGGTGACTTTATATGTTGTATATTTCAAATGATATTTTTTTCACCTTGCATAATATGGAGATTTTTTTATAGTTTCTTTAGTATTGTTAGTTTTTTTAACTTATAAATTAAATGAGTTGTAATTTAATCTTAAACAAGTATTCTTTTTGCTAAGAATGTAAAGAAAAATACATATGTCATTAAGTGTTTAAAACACCCGACCACTGGACGGGTATAAACTAGTTATTATAGTTCTTGCATTGGAAGTTTTCACACATTAGCGTCTTCTTCAAAGTTCTTGCATACTCCAAAGTTTTTGCAAACTTCATTAGTTTTCACATGTGCAGAGTTTCGCAAAAAGTCAAACGTCCCTAGCATCTAATTATGAACTCTACATGCTACCACCACGAGAACCCCCTTGCCATTATGAGTAATGAAGGCATACCTGTTTTGTTGAGCAATGAAGGCTGCTTGAGGCAAAGGAGCGACGACGGAGCCATGGATAAATTGCAAGAACGAATTATGACTTTCTGCCTAAAACAAAAGATCACAAAAGAAAGGTCTAGGGGTGACTGTCTTAAGCGTTGTAGCAAAGGTTTTAAATGATGAACCAAGTTCACACATGCATCAATGGGATGACTGATTGTAGCGAGTTGATTACATAAAGCTTTGAATATTTAGAGATAGAAGACACACACTTTTGTATTTAGCCTAGAGAATCACAGGAAGTGGAGATTTGGTGAGTCTTAACATCGGTGGTGATGGTGTCGGGTGTGCAGGGAGAAAACAATCAACCTGAGGTAGAAAACCCCAGTGAGAGAGGAGGGGGGTAATTTAATTGCACCATAATAGGTAATTTGCAGGTTTACGTTTGTATGTTCTGACTTTCTTAGTTGGACTGTATATCGAATATTTGATTTCATATATTTTTAATCTCAATCTATTATATCATGTGGTTCTTATTCATATGTGATACTGATCATGATTGTCTCATAATTGGAAAGATTCATGTAACACATAAACAAATTAAGTCACATAATGGTTTAACAAACACATTTTGTATAATAGTTCAATCAAGGACAATCGGAAACTTTGCTTCAAGACAAGTTATTCTAGATAAACAAATTAAAGGTGATCAGGAACGTCAGAATACATGATTTGCCTTGCGTCATTGATCACAATTTATGGTACCAGTACACACCTTTGTGCTTGCTATCTTGATCAGGCTCAATGTACATGCACTCCTTAGCCTCTCTCCACATTGCCTTAAAGATTGGAGTCCTATCAATCTTATAATAATCACCCAAAACAGGTTTGATTGCGTCTCTAGCTTCCTTTGCATGGTAATGTGGAATGTATGAGATCAAATGATGCAATACGTGAGTGTGTGTAACGTCATGGAACACCCTATTTAGAAATCCAAAATCTCTGTCGACCGTCGATAATGCTCCTTTGATCCAGTTCCACTCGGTAGAATCATAATGCGGCAAGGAGAGATGGGTGTGGTGCAAATAAGTGATCAAAACAAAGAAAGCATGAACACCTATCACAGGAATTAAATACATGGACAGCACCCAAGTGAATCCTTTGACTGCTACAAGACGCTTAACCGCATATAATACTGCAAGAATACCAACATCGGATAGCAGAACCTGAATTTGTTCACGCTCGGTGAAATGGGACTCAACGGATCAAAATGGTTGGCAAATCTTTTGTATTTCTTCCCAGAAACATTAGTCAAGAGATATAAAGGAAATCCTAGGGTCAACCTAAAAACCAAAGTGAAGACTCGACCAGGTGGGTTGTTAAGAAGTTTGGAATAGATCATGACTTTGGACTTACGTTTAGGAATGTAAACTTCATCGTTATCCAGCGAGTTTGTGTTGGCATGATGACTTCGATGGCTGTACTTCCAAGAGAAATAAGGTGTGAAAAGAGCAGAATGGAGGATGAAGCCAACAGTGTCGTCAACCCACTGGTATTCATAAAGGCATGGTGACCACACTCATGACCAATCACCCATAAGCCAGTCAGGATGCTAGCCTGGCAAACCAGTAAACGGGCCATGCTAAGTAAGCGAAGGGAGCGGGGAGAAGGGGGATGTAAGTGTTTGCAAGGAAGTAAAAGGCGTAGGTAATAATAAGGTCATGAACAACATAGTAGGATGAACGGATGACGGATCGCTCAAAGCAATGGGGTGGGATTGCTTTCTTCAGATCACTCAACGTGAATGGTGGATCGATGGGTACACGTTTCAGGATGTCTTTCACTTGATCAGATGAGTCCGACATCCGGCCACCCGCTCCCATGTTTTTCTTGAACCTGATTGCGTTCAAATGTTGAGTGATCGATACAAGAATTAATGTATGCTTGTGTTCTCTTTGTGATAACACATGAGTGTTATTTATAGTTTGGGTAGTCAAACCTGACGGCCCAGTAAATTATTTCCATAGAAAACCACCTCTGAGGGTAGTGATTCATTTGTTCATGAAATATATCATCCACAATTCCACACTCATAAGCTAATTTATTTTATCACTGATCTTGTCTAGTTTAATATTTAACTCCATCATCTCTAATTCACCGTTCGTGAATCTTTATTAACTTACTTCAGATCTTTCTTAGTCATTTGAACATGTGAAACGTAGGTTTTCTCAATTTTCGATATTATAGATAGTAGCAAAATACCTTTTTGTGTAATGCTCATTCAACTACTTAGTTTCTGTCTTTATCTGCAAATCGGTGGAAGACTGGCATCGTAGTGGGCATCCTGAAGCATTTGAGTCAAATTATGTATTATATTACTAGCGGTGAGTGTAACCGCTGGTAGAATTGATCTTGTCCGTTGAAAAATGCTGAAATCAAATCCTGACCGTTTAAACTCGACGGTTACGACGGTTACCAAACGGTTATCGACGGTTACGGCGGTTACCAAACGGTTATCGACGGTTTTCAAGGGGTTCTGTCAACCTCCCCACGTTGCTTGTAAATCGGTAACCTTCCCCTTATAATCGGGCCAACATCCTTCTTATTAATAGGCACACAAGCAAAGAGGGAGAAGTAATAGATTCTACCTTCCGGCGCTCCTATCTTCACCGCCACCGGCCATCGATTTAGCTTGAGAATCATTTAACAAGAACCTCATCTTCATTGTAAGCATCTGTTGTTATTTATATTGTATGTCAAGTTGAGGTTGTGAGTTGTTTGTTGTAATGATTTGCACTCTTACGACATGGAACTGGTTGATTTAGTTGTTATAATAAAGAAATATGACTTTACGGGTTCATCGTCATTGCCAGTTCTTTACATCTCATAGTCCATAGCACCACCATTGCACCATCATCGCTTTATCGCCCCTCCTTCTGAACTTTGGGAAATGCAATTCAATCCTAGGGTAAATAATTTATATACAGAGGGCTCTATATTATCATTCGGGTCTTAAATTTCGATTAAATATGATGATCTGTAAGAGATTTACTTTAATTGTGTTTATAACTGTTTGGTTTTGATCATGTCAGGTGAAAGGTTAATCATTATGAAATTCTAGTGGTGGAGGGGAATGATTCAAAAAATTTTACGTTAATAATTTCTTTAAAGACATTAAAACTTTTGGATCATTTAACTTTAATTACATGATTTCTAATGAAGAACCCCAAATTGAAGCAACACATTTGGAGATGAGGGATTTATAAAGGTAAAATGCATTAAATTATATGACTAGCAAAAGGACATGCGAAATCGAAGACAGCAACACAACTTGCCTCAAGAGGAGTTTCTTAGACTATTAAGGTGCCATCAACCCTTTTTGTTTCATGATGTTTATTTTATTTTTATGTTGTTGATGGTTGTATTTATCATTAACTTCATGTTCATGTTTGTATGTGAATGAGGTGGGGGCTAAAGTGAAAATGTGAATGAGGTGGGGGCTAAATAAATTGATAAGCTTGCCTCGAACTCGCGCGGCCTATAGATGCATGCGCTAGCACCATCGGGGCACATGGTGTTTTTTTGGTCTCGGGATGTGTGCGTATTTTTTTAATTATAATTTATAAGAAAATGATATAAGCATCATGTTTATTCGTGTATGTTGAAAATTAAAAGAAAAATAATGAATAAAATTTGTTTTTTTAGGTATTACTCACACATGCGCAAGTCATGTAATATCCTCACAAACATAAATATTGTAAATTACTTGGTTTAGTTAACTAGTTGTTTTCCCACCGCGAAGCGCGGCGTGGTTGAATCGACGCTTAAAGAACTTGAAAGAGGGTTCGGAAATGCCAATTTGTTGTGGCTGCAAACTAACTGTTTACCACGCCAAAACGACAATGTTAAAGGCTATTTGCTAATCGTCATCGCCCATCACCCATGTTTATACAAAAATTTAATTTCAACGGTTATAAAGCAACCGGAATCGGGTTCAGAACCGCCATTTGGTTGTGGCTGCGTGCTGTAAACTGTCGCCAAGCCATTGCAACCAACACGGTTGCATTCTAATCATAGCCACGGCTGGAAAAAAACTGAAACAACATACCCAAACATACTCAGTCTTGGATGAGCAAGAACTCGTCGTCATCGACACCGAGCAGATCAATATCAGTAACATCGCCACCCCACCATTAACCTCATGGGGGTAGTGAGTCCCCGGCGTTGACAATGGTCAAGTGTAGAGATACCCATATAAAAGAAAATCGACAGGCCACGATATGCACTCGTCGGGAGAACAATAATCCATAACATCTCAAATGAAACCATCCAAATCATAGTTGGTTTTGAGAATTGGCATGCCTGCATATCCACAAACATAACAAAATAGTTCAATTGGCCCTCCGATGTTGCCTTCATTAGCATAATCAGCTAAAAATTAAGGTTTAGATCAGGGACAATCATGATAAACCCCAACTAACAAAGAGACCAGCAGAAACACTCAAATAAGCCATTGTCGTTATCATCGACCAAAATCAGGGTTATATCGAAAGAAAAGCTAACATGCCAGAACACAACGACTAATCATCATCAACCATCATGGATGAACATGCATCCATCATCAAGGACCAACTGTTCCACATAAGAGAATGGCCTGAGATAAATCCACATTTATAAACATCGACCTAAGATTCATTAACTATGGTCTCAGATGAACATGCATCCATCATCATCGACTATATGTACCACTTAAAAGGTAGGATCTCAGATGAATTCACATTCATCATCATCTATCTAAGATGCCCAAAAGAAAAGACTCTTAGATGAACATAGGTTCATCGTCATCAAGCTGAAGTACCTGAAAAGAGTTCTAGTCATCGCAGAAAGACCCTATGAATCAAAGAGGATCACGCGGACGCCAGTAACATCACCAACGCCGGATCTCGAAACGCATCAGCGAAAAACTAATAGGGCTCTCAGACGCATCAATATCCGTCATCATCGAGTTAAAGATGCGCAGGATGGGAGCTCAGGATCACGTGGACGCCACCGAAGGCGGTCGACAGACCACCGGTGGCATCCAAGCCGACAGATCTAAGACAGAGCTGAGGGTTACGCAAACGCCACCAAAGGCGGCCAATAGATTGTTGGCGATGTCGGAGCCCACAGATCCAAGCCCCTTTACACAGACGACGACGATTGAGGGCTCCACCGGAACCGCCACCCACAAACAAAACCATCAACCACCAAACGCCTACATAGGCGCATCTTGGTCGGTTGAAGGTTGAGGAAGAGAAGCACGAACGACGGCCACCTACGCTAACTTCCGCTCATAAAGCCAAGCACAGTACCCGATATAGAAGCAAAATACCGAAATTGCCCCAAAATACTGTTCATCACGCTCCTTTTTTCATTATAGGGTAATTACATACAACTTTTATGATCTAAAATCATATCAATCACTGTAGAATCTTACATGAGTGTAACACCTTACATGGAGTTTTTTTTTTCATGTTCTTCGTATATTAGTTAGCTGTCATTCTCAAGTATTAAAAATAGGGTGTTGCTATACATACTCATCTTTACCTTATATTTACTTGTATTACTCCTCTCATAATCTCAAAAAAAAAAACAATCTGACGTTTTTGTTTTCATTTATCCATTTTGACATTTATTGTGATAATAACCAATAAACTTTTATACCATTTTTAATATGTTTTTTAATAACTTGTAGTTTAAGTTTTCAAAAATTCAAGACATGACTATTAATTTGTGACGATATCTTCAAATTTGTAAAATAATTTATTTTATCAAGCCATAAATAATATATATTATGTTAAAAATTATAATTATTATATTGAGTTACATTGTTCCAAGCATTCGGGTTCATTTATATCTAAAAACATATTTATATTGTTATAGTAATCAATAAGGACATCCTTAATTAAATTCTAATTATATATTATATAGTATTAGACATAAAAATTTACATTATCAAACACAAGAAGCAAAATAGTTACAACTTCTACATAAACAGAACGATCGACATTAAAGTGTATCGCCTCTCTATTTGGCCGGTTTGAATGAAATAAAAAAAAGGGTCTGGTTTGATGTTTTAAAAAAGATGTAAGGGCTAAAGATGCATAAATGCTAGTTCAATACTCTAAAACCCCTATAAAAGGAGGGTGACTGTCCCATGCATACATTTCTACAAGAGGGCTGCTAGAGATAGAAAACTTATGTTTCTAGAGAGAGAAAGTTTAAAACTCAAGCAAGGTATCAACTTTTAAGTATGGAATGATAAATCTAGGTAGTTCTAGTTATGGTATGCTTATTGTGTTTATACATTACTTTGATGAATAAAGTTGACACCTTTACATGAGTATGTGTAGATCTCCATCCATACTTCTTGTTAGGGTTCTCACAAGTTCTACTTAGAAGGTGAGATCTAAATCCCTATTTTTATATTTTTTACTATTTAGGGGATGATATGCATGTTTTAACAAGTTTTACGAATACGTCTAATATTTTAAAGTGTAAAATTTGTCACCTTTATTTCTAGGGCTCATATTTTTATCAATTTATGATATTGCTCAAGGTCCATATTAGAACCTAATATTATATGTTAAAGTTCTAGTGATTTTCAAAGATAGTAATAGAATAACTTTGCATGATTTCCCATCTCAACAGTAATAATAACTCACTGCTACTGGTACTATTACTTGTATTGCCACAATATCCGCATTGGCTACTTTACAATCCAAGTGTAGCTAATGCGGATGAGTAAGCTTCACCCATATGTGTTTACTAAGCCGCATTCACTCCCATGATGGTCCACTCAGCCACATTACTTAATTGTTACCAACGTTGGTTTACTCAGTCACATTACTTAATTGTTGCCCACACTGGTTTGCTTAGCCACTTTACTTAATCGTTGCATTACTGGACTGTTACCCGCATTTGCCTACGATTGTTCAAAGCGCTCGTCGCTTGATGCCTGCTCGAAGTTTGCTCGAAAAATGCTCGTTCGAACTTCTGCTCAGTTGTAAACGAGCTGATCGGCTTGAATCAGTTTCCCAAGCACAAGCAAAGGTCTGCTAGGCTTAATTCGGCTTGAATTATATATATATACACGATACATACATACATACACACACACACACAATATATAAATAAACATCGCACTCTAGTGGATTTGGCACATAATATACAAATATACAATTATATTTATATATTCTAGAACAACTAACCTAATAAAAACTCTTAGTCGATCATAAACAGCAAGAATAAATAGTAAAATCCAAAGACACTAAGGTCCTGTTTGATTTTACTGACCCAACGTCTGACCACTGACTGGCTGACCCGGTCAGCCAGTCAGTGCGTTTGATTCGTCTGACTGGTAGTTCTGACCCGGACTGAAGGACTGACCGAGTCATCTTTTTTCCTTCTGACCCACCCCACCCACCCGATCAGCCCCTTCCTCCCGCTGCGCTCTCGGTTCCTCCCCTGCGGTTCTGACCCGCTCTCGGTTCATCCCTTGCGGTCTCGTTCGCCGGTCATCCCCTCCCCCACGCTCTCGGTCGGCTTCATCCCCTCCCAAGTCCCGATCGAGCCCTAATCCAGCCCCTCTGCGCTCTTCTTCATCAAACAATCTGTGCAATAAACAAAAAATTCTTCTTCACATCAGGTGCGTCGTACGAATCATCACCTTATGCATAATTTCTGATATATAAAAGTAATTTACACCTTCATTTTAGTTGCTGTTTTGATTTCACTCGTTTCCCCTTTCTGGGTTTGTTTTGGATCGTCAAGTTAAGCAATATTTTGAGTTGGGTTTTCTAATATATGTTTTTGTTTGGCTAATTGATGAATTTGGGTCTGTTTTATTTTCAGTTTGTTTGAAGCACTTTGCACTGTGATATGTTGATCTTGTAGCTATTAAGTTATCATGCACACACCACCTGTTTGTTTAAATGCCCCAATGTAAGATACTCTTTTTGTTTCATTATTTGTTTATAGCATGTGTTGTTGTAGTCTTGTAGATCGTTTCTTTTAAATGGATGATTTTGTTGCAGTTTACCAAAGTTAAATTAGTTGAATTTTGTTATCTACTTTTGGCTGTCACCATTGGCAATTGCACAGATTGTTTGATGAAGAAGAAAGCGTATTAACTTGTAGTTGGGTATGTATATATGTATGTATATGGGTATGTATATAGGTATGTAGATGTGTATGTAGATGGGTATGTATATATGTATATGGGTATGTATATGGGTATATAGATATGTATGTAGATGGGTATGTATATATGTATATGGGTATGTATATGGGTATGTATATGGGTATGTAGATGGGTATGTATATGGGTATGTATATGGGTATGTATATGGGTATGTATATGGGTATGTAGATGTGTATGTATATGGGTATGTAGATGTGTATGTATATGGGTATGTAAATATGTATGTATATGGGTATGTATATGGGTATGTATATGTGTATGTATAGGGCAATAATGTTATTTATCATTCAGCAAAATCAGTCAGATATTAAATTAAACAGCCAAGTTTCAGTCAGATGCAGACTCAGTCAGAACCTCTTACTGGGTCAGCTTCTTACTCACTCAGATCTTACTCAGTCAGCGCAATCAAACAGCCCCTAAGAGACAATTTTGACCTGCTCAAACTCTTAGTCGATCATCTCCCACTCTCGTAATCATCGTACTCTGCAATATGCTCACTGCCTCATCAACTACAGCCTTAGCCTCATTAGCTACAACCTTAGTCTCATTGTTAGCTACAAGATATTATCATTCATGAAAATGTTATATTATAAAATATGATTGCTTTTTAAGTCATTAAAACTTAGGCCTAACATTGTTACCGTCTCTCATTGTAATATAAATTGAATGACACACTAGATAGTTAGATTGTACAAATTATTCACCTCTCGTTTACGCTCACTCAACGCTCAATAAAATACTCGTTTGATTTTTTGCTTGGTTGTAAATGAGATGATCGCCTCTGTTCGGTTTGAAAACGAGCCAAGCACGAGTAAAGGTCCGCTTGGTTCGTGAACAACCCTACATTTGCCTTCTCAACCAGATTACCTAATTGTTACCTATATTCGTGTAACCATTTGCATTTGATGTAACCACCCGCATGGAGGTAACCCTTAGCTGATATAGGCCAATGCTCATCGGCATTAGCTAAGAGCCACCACATTCTTAGTAGTCATCTGCATTGGATAACTTACACCCGCCTTCACCTTATTTGAGATATTTCCTAAATGTTCCCCTTCTATCCATGCGCAAGAGGAATTCATGCTTAGTTATGCATATTGCTAATAATCTAAGTCAAAGTGCTTAAAAGAATTTCAGTATGCTTTACCCTTTTTAAAGTCTTACCTTGTGGAAGTAGCAGCTTGCTTTGCTTAATGCATTGCATGATTTATTAGTTTGCTTTGTGATCATGTCAGCTTGCTTTGCTTAGTGCACTACATTGTTATTTAGCTTCCTCTATGCTTATATTAGCTTGCTTTGCTTAAGTGCATGGTATGGTTATAATAGGTTGCTCTATGCTCATATCAGCTTGCCTTGCTTAAGTGCATTGCATGGTTATGTTAGCTGGCTTTGTGCTTGTAAAATCTTGCCCTACTTTATTTTATGATTTGATTATTGTATGCTTCCTATGATGATGTTCACTGAGTAGGCAAGTTATGTTTTCAAAGTTATAGATGTTTTAATGGGATAGTATGATAGTGGATGATATGTTTCAATTTGTCATTCATTAAAGTGTTTCACATGACTTCTGACCAAATGTTTTTAAGTTAAAACTAGAAATCACTTAGCAACGTGACTTTCAGTATACATGTCAAGTAAATCCAAATTTAGTTGAGTTGATGTTGAAAAAGGGCATGAAGAAGCTCCCGGGTTAAAGAACTACAAAAGGGGTATGTGAGACTTAAAAAAGATTAGTCTCTGATACTCCCAAATCAGTCCCTAATGGATATCAGGGGACTGATTTTGCTAGTCCCGAGTCAGTCCTAAATACTTAGTTCTAGATACTTGAATTAGTAATTAAATTTCAGTCTCGATTGTGTGCCACCAACAAGGTCTAACATTCAGTCTCCTAAACACATTAATTTAGTCCTTAATTTATCCCCCTGTACTAAGTCATTTCGATCTTGGATACCTTTCATTTATGAATAAAAATCAATCTTCACTAATAGGCTTTTAGAGACTAAAAACTAGTTCGTAAACTTTGTCGATTTTTTCCCAGATACATTTAACTAGATTCCAGGTTTCATGACAATCAGTCTTCAACAAGACGTTGTAAGATTGAGAATTAGTCCCTGATTTAGTCTCAAATATATTTTTTAGAGACTTAGAATCTATACTTTTTAAGAACTTTCCAGTCTCGTATATGGTTTTATTGAAGCTAAAAATTTGTCTTTGATAATATACTATTTTAGTATTTAATTGCTTTTAAGACTAAAAATTAATCTTAGATGTCATATTGTTTAGTGTTGAACGTATTTATCGAAGACCGACGATATGAATGTTTTCATTACTTTTCTAGTCCCAATTATTTTTTACAAAACTAATAATTAGTACCTTATAAGTATTTTTTCAGTCTTTAATATATATATATATATATATATATATATATATATATATATATATTATATATATATATATATATATATATATATATATATATATATATATATATATATATAGAATCGGGTTATCGGTCTTTAAAATCAGTCCCATGTATGCCATTTAGTGACTAAATAATATTCTTTGATACTATACTAATTAGCCCACAATATGTGTTTATGGTTCGTAATTTAATTTCTTTTTAGAACTGATATCATTCTCCAATACACTATCATTTAATATCTCAGCAAATTTAATCAATAATAATATAACAATGTAAACTTTTTTCCCAAACATATAAACATTAAATAGCGAAACAAATATGTCTTTGCTAACATACTAGATTAAACTATCATTGTAACAAACATCTTCACTGACTTACTCGTCTGAGCCGGTTGCTCCACTATCCGTAGTTGAAATTGAACAATAATAACCATATTTGATCAAAATCAACTAGTTCACCATAAATGATCCTAACTAACAATAGTTAGCTATCATTGGCCATCATTAGGCTCTAATTGAGCATAATATAAACCAATTGACCATAATATAAATAGTAACACCATGAATTATCCTAATTAACCGATGACAACATCAACTGATTGTAATTGAACAACATCAACTGATTGTAATTGAACAACAATAACCCTAGTTATTTGTAATTGACCCATAATGAACCTATTTGATAAAAACTATGTAAATAACAATAGATGTGTATTAGTTACTAGAGATTGAATATCATTCCCTAGTTAATTTATATACAAGATATTTAACACTGATTTTTAGTCTTTGATATATTTTCTTGTAGTATAGACTAAAAGTCAGTCTTTTTATCTTTTTTTACTCAAAATGCATTTAATACTAAATATCAGCCTCAAATTTTGGTTCGTTGTAGAAATATTAATAACTTATTTTTTAGTCTTTTATATGGTCCCCCAAAGTAGTAGAATGTGTATTCATTTTAGAGACTATATCTCAATCCCTAGTTACTTCATCTGTAAAACTCTTTAGAGCTAAATATCACCTTCGAATTGATCACTTACAAGATCTTAAGACTCATTTTTATTATTTGGTACATTTCGTAAAATGGTATAATTTACGCCAAATGATTAAAGACTATAAATAAGTATAATCAATTCATTTGCAAAATTAATTCTAGATTTAACACCATTCCCTAAAGCGATCTTATTTAGGAATATTAAGAACTGACTTTTAGTCTCTAATATGTTCCCTCAAAATAGTAAAATATGTCTTTATTATTAGAGATTAAATATCTATCGCTACTTAATTCATCTAAAAACTCTCTTGAGACTAAATATAGTTCCTGAATAAGGTCACTTACAACATTTTTAAGAGCATTCACAGTCCATTTATTATCTTTATCCATATAATTACACTAAAAATCACTACTTCTTCTCTCTCCTTTCAATTAAATAATATATTTTTATACCTTTTTCATTACCTTTTCTCTCTCTTCACTCACAACCATTTTCAAAAATATTAAAAAATTTATAAGGATTGTACAGTGATTCTTCAAATATACCAATCCACAATAACATTTTCTCTCCTTCACTCACAACCACTCAAAATCATTCCATATAATATACCAAACACACTCACATGATTATAGGGCACGGGTTGTGAATGCTCTAAGAATGGTGTTTTTAATACCTTATTAAAATGGTATAATTCATGTCAAATAACTAGACTCTAAATTAGTTTTTAATTTTGTTTCATATAAAAGACTTTCAAGACTAAACAACAGTCTCTAATTCGGTATGTTTTAGAAATATTAAGAACTGATTTTTAGGCACCAATATGTTCCCCCTTTATTAGAGATTAAATATTACTTACATATGATTTAGAAATATTAAAATTTGATTTTTAGTCAACAATATATTCCCTCTTTATTAGAGGCTAAATATTACTTACTCATACGTGACCTCATTTTTCATTTAAGAGGACAATTATTTGGGATTAAATTTAAGGGTGTTGTTTGATAGCATTTTAATGGTCATTAAGAGGCTACCTCTTAATGGTCATTAAGAGGCTACCTCTTAATGGTTAAGAGGTAACCCTAATACTAAATGGTTAAAATGTTAATTTTAATGGTACCTTTTAATCATTCAATATTATGATTACCTCTTAATCATTAGAAAGTTATAAACTATTCAGTGGTAGCCTCTTAATGACCATTAAGAGGCTACCAAATAGCACTTTAGTTGCCAAAAAGTTCTCTTCTAAAACTTTTTATTATGAAGATGCAAGACCATTGAATGGGGTCAATGCAATAGTTTCACATGAGCAGAGACTATAATACTTAACAGATCATATAGGGAATCAGGTTTATATTGATGGTGGTAAGAACACAAGTAAGTATGAGACAGAACAAGAACAACAACAAGATAATATTTGGTTTTCAAGAATGAAGTATATTGCTCTTAAGTTCTATTATAAGTGTTACAAAACATATGGATAAAGACATGCACTTGAGACACTTTATGCTACATCCTACAGCCGGCTATACTTTGAAAGTCAGCTGGAAACACTAATCTAGACAACAAGATCAATGTATAGTCAAAAGGTAGATTGCCTTTTGACTTGTGACTATGACATGCCATAGCTCACATCTACAATCTATAATAAGGTAAAGTGCTCCACCGGTACACCTTTCTGGTCTTCCTTCTGAGCTAGGCCCCCAATCTCGTTCGACAACAAGCCTAAGCCCTTCTCCTCAAAGAGCACTAGTTGCCTTTCAAATTCTCAAAAATCCCCTAATATATTACAAAAAGGATAAAAGGTACAAAAGTAGAAAGTTACAAACCAATGACCTTAATCTACAGTTGACAAAAGTATGGACATTTTCACCAACTCATCTAAGTTGGTGAGTTTCAGAGGTGGTAGTGGAAAGTAGTTCAGCTTTTGTCAAAAGGTGACCAGAGAAAGCATGTCTTCTCTGTCTCTGGAAGAAATCAATCTTTGGCTTCGGAAGACTTTGTCTCTGAAGATTCGAAAGACTTCATCTTTGGCTTCGGAAGATATGGTCATTTGGCTTCAGAAGATTTTACACTAGCATATTTTTTGAGGTATAAAACTTCTAAAGTAACTTCCTTTGTACTTCATGAATGCATGCTGAGAAATATTTGGTTACATCATCCTTTAAGTGTAAACTTACAAACTCCCCCTAGGCTGATGTTACCAAAACAGAAAAGATCCTTGAGTATTGATCTTCACCAGTTAATACTTCTTATAAGGATCAAGACCATTCCCTTCTTCATCATTTGGTCAGGATTCCTTAGAATCTCATAGTATCTTCTCATATCATAGAGATCATACAGAGGAAGGTCAACTATGTCTTGCTAGAAATAGATATCTTGACCTCCTTGATCTATAGTGATATACTATCTGTCTGAATTAGCAGCAAAGGTCCAAGAAAAGATGAGTCTCCCAGCAATAAGAGGCTTTATATTTGTTGCACTTGGTTGAGCAATCTCTTCTTAAGTAACCTCAGGATGTTATGACTCATCCTGAGGTGTATAGGTGGATGCCTTAGACCTTTTCTTCTTCTTATTGTCCCTTTTCATTACCACCCTTTTCTTCCTTTTTCCATATTTTAACTGAGGAGACTGGCCTTCAACATCAGGTTGTTCTTGTTGGTCTCCCTCAGTTGGGTCCTTTTCTTCACATGTTAAGAAGGAGAGGGATCAAAAGGTCCAACACTGGTCCAGGTTGTGTTGTCTCTTGTGGTTCAACCTTGACCTCAACTTGAGGTACTGCCTGACTTGGTGCAGAATGCAAGTCAACAAACTCACCCCTTTTAAGTTTCTGCTTGATCACCCTAGCGTGCTCATCCATGGTGGATAGAGACATTAGACCGAGCCTCCTTCTAGAGAATCCAAAAGCTTCAAGAAGCTCACCATCTTCTGCCTATCAGCAGACTTCTTAAGACTTGCTTTGATGGTGGCTCTTGACTTTGCAGCTTCTTCACTCATCTTCCTCTTAGCACCTTTTCGTTCTTTCATCACTTGTTGCTCAAGCTGCTTGAGGTACTCAAACTCTATGTACTCATAGGACAAAGGAAGAAGTGGAGATGCCTGATAGAGGCCTATGGCACTAAGGTAGATTATCATGTTTTGTCTATCTGCTTCTTTGTCTACCTGATGTTGTTGCTCAGTTTTCACAGCCTCTGCCTTAGGGCTTTCTTGAACTGGGGGAGAGAGAGTAGGATATTGCTTGTAGAGTCTTTTTCTTTTCTGTCTTCTTTGATCTTGAGGAGCAATTCCTTTGACAGCTCAGTGTTAGCTAGTTCATTCAACTCTTCTAAGGAAGGAGAGATGAGTTTATTAATATTGTAGTTTCTGGTCCCGAAGTAGTTCAATCTGGTTGCCCTTAACTTATCATCTTGAGTGTTTAGCCTGGGGCAGCCCTGATTACAGATTCCATGAAGTCTAGGGTCCCTCTTGAACTCTCTCCTTTTAGCTTCCTCTTCCTCTCTCTTTCCTCATCCTTAATCTCCTCAGGAGTTAACTTCCTTTCCTTTTGTCACTCACATGCTTTGGTAACTCAGGGTGAAGAAAGCTTTGGTCTTTATTGTTTGGTTCAACACTTGAGCTCTGGCCAGAGAGAGGATGTGAAGCACCTTCACCAGCTGGTTCCTCACTGAGGGTAGAGGATGTTGAAGTAGTTCCTGTCTTAAGGTTCATAGGTTCTACCACTGGGCCTTCAGTGAAGGTTTCCCAATCAAAACTAATCTTAGGGTCCACCTCAGCATCCAGTTAACCAATGACATTGCCTGCTAGCCTATGTCTTCTTTTAATCTGAACTTTTCAACAACCCTCTCTTGAATCCTCTGAGCTAGTCTGTCAGCTTGTTTGTTTTGACTTAGGCTGGTAAGTGGCATATGAACTAGAGGAAGACTCTCATAGTATTTCAGAGTTTGAAAACTGAAGACTTCTTGCTGCCCCTGAAGTCTAAGGAGTATCATGGCTCTTGTGTTAGCATCATACCTTCATCCCAATATTTCATTCTCAGCATCATGGGGTGGGGTACGCATAGCCCTTGGAATATCCTCCTCAAACAGACTTTGTATGAGTGAGTCCACATCAATGTAGACTTGAGGAGGTTTCTGAGTACAGACAAGTGCAAGTGAGGATAGTAAATCCTCTATGTCCATACTTTGAGAAGAACCTAGGTTTTATGATTGCAGGTAAGACTTTCTTCCTATTTTTGGTAGCATCACCCTTTTGCACACAAGAGCTAGAGGTTAGGTTCACCACATCCACAGGTTCTTGTGGTCGTGGTTGAGTTCTCCTGAGTGGTCTCTCAGCTAGCTTGCCATTAAGATTAGTGATCTTAAGTTGTTGGTCATTGACCCTCTTTTGTAAGGTAGCCACCTGAGATTCCAGGTGACCACCTTTAAGACTAAATAGGTCTAAGTTTTAGTCAATTTATGCCACATGGGGGATTAGAGAATAGGACCAAAGTCTTCTTCCTCATCATCACCAACACTAAGTTCTTGGCTGCTGGATTTCCCCTGCACCATGACAACTTCAGTTGAAGTGCAATGGGCTGGGTTGCCATGGTTGAGGTCTTAAAGATGTAATCACTTACAAAAGTTAGAGCCTCTTCCACTTGAACCTCTTGAATAGGTTTAGGAAGATCAACATCAGTTATGGTTGGATGATGTGGGCTAGGTGAGTCAGGAGCACTCATCTCTCCTGAGCAGGGGTGGAGTAGAGAGACTCATGTACCACTGAATACTTTCTCATCAATAGAATTAAAGGTTGGGAATTGGTTAGTTAAGATCAAGATGTGGGGATGGTAGATTTCCCCTGAAGGTTGTTCACTATATTTTTAACACTCTGAGTGAAGGCTAAGGTTGTTGGGATGTGAGCTCATCAGGCTGAGCATGAGGATCCTCATCACTGACAAATAAAGTGATGGGAATGGTTTGCTCCTCATGAGAAGTGGGAGCTCTAGTATCCACTTTTTCCTGTGTGGGTAGTATATAGGGGCCTACACAAACTAAGTAGTTTATGCAGGGGTTCGTTTGGATCTTCTTTATCACATTGAGCAATGAGCTCAAACATTTTTGGGACTAGGGCTGAATCTACCCCTAAGAAGCCCACATTAGGCTTTCTTATTGTTTTATAGATGTCGGGCTTCATCTGTCCCATTTTAAGAACATTACCTGTTCCCTTAACCGTGATCCCAGTTCACAGTTAAGAATGTGCTGAACATATCTAGTGAACATTTAATATTCTAAGTAGTCTAAGTGTGTAAAAAAATTGTATATACAAATTAAGAGTACCTGAACTAAACCCCTTGAACCATGCATGGACTATATTGGAAAGGTCCTCTGGAATTCGATCCCAGCCTCCATGCTTGTTTGATAGAAAGTGAATGATAACATGGAGGAGGTATTTCTATTGGGAGGAGACTTCCTTTTCTTGAAGGTTCTTACTGAGTAATAACCCTCGTAGCCCATCTACTTGAAAGACTGGGTGTTAATGGTGGTTGAAGTGATGAAAATTGTCTGCCCTACACTGTGGCAGATAGGCTTTTTCCCCATCCATAATAGACAGTGCTTTTCCCATCCATAATGACCTCTTGGCAGGTCCTCCAGAACTCTAAGAGCTGGTCTTCATACAGTGGAGGATCTATGGTGAGGGATGTGAAGTAGTTTGATAGAACTAAGAACCGACAAACATCTGAGAAATTAGGATCTTTCTTAGATGCTCACAGAGCACCTGATTGTGTTTCCTGTGTAGTTGCATGGAGAAATCGAGTTGGTTTCATGGATTAGGGTTGGCCATTTGTAAGTAGCTTTATGATAAAGAAAGATAGAAACAAGGCGGTTTGTGGGTGAATTTAGGTTAGGAAGATTTACGGATGAAGAAGAAAGTGAAAGAGGGGGAACCGTTAAAGGTATATTATATAAACTGGATTTGAGACAAGGTTATGCAAAAGGATAAATTTTAAAATTCGGATGTCGGTCCCACCTCTGAAAAAGCACCCAAAAAGGTAGTTTTCTTGGAAGTCGAAAATGTTCCAAAGTGTCACATCCCGGCGGAAGCATGAAGCGATATTTGGATGTGACTTGTTGTTCAGAACACAATTGATTACAAACAATTATACCACAACAACATGAAAACGTAAAGCACATACTTCATTCATATATATATATATATATATATATATATATATTATAGATTACATCATTACATATATGTCAAATTTGACGTAATCTTTTACAACATATTCTTTAACTAATCGTATTCAGGTACGATGGAAATGTGCATCCACTATCACACTGCCATCATAGATATTAACTGTTAAGCTTACACAAACTCGTCCTACACCACCCCATCCGTTGTAGACGTCAAGGAAAAGTCAATATTGTTAGTCATTTTTACCTGAAAAAGCATACTCAAATAGTTAATATAAAGTTGGTGAGATCATAGGTTTATATCTAGACAAAACATTTTATTGATGCACCAATTACAACCAAACCTGCTCACACCATACATACTGTCACGAAAATCAGTACAAGATCAGATAATACATCTCAACCCTCATCGGTTAGGTGTAGGAAATAGCATCACACAACATCCTGTTGGTGCAAATATTCTTCTAAGTAGCGCTAACTATATATATAGATGACGGACTCATTCGAATTAATGGTTGTATCACAAATGACAGTAAGTCCAAATATTTTCAAATATATGCATCAACATAAACAATATGCTTTTTCCCCAAAAACTTTACAATACCAAAGGTCAAAATGGATATGAGTCTCACCGTTTCTCCAAATTGTAACCTATAAAATAATTCATAAGTTAGATATAAATTTCATTAAAATTTTTAGAATCTCAGATATTAGTTCTTAAAAATTCTAATAATATCAAATAATATAATAAAATTCAATATTATCTAATATACATAAATAGTTAAATTATTCAAAGTCTCCATAAATCACCAAAAATATCTATGGTTATCTAAAATCACCAAAAATTTGTAGAATATTATTTCAACAGTTACATTATCTCATAAATTTCTTGATGTCCAAGTCCCAACATATTTCTTTCTGTAAATCTCACAATATTCCCCAAATTCACTAAAACTTATTTATCTCCAAAACAACATGAAAAAATAAACATATGTTTATGATTTATCATAGCTTCAGTGAGTTTTTTCACGATTTTAGTATTAATTAAGTATTTCTTTTGGTTTTTCCTTTACAGATTACTTAAAAATTCATTTTTCAATCATAATAAGGAAATAAAATACAAAATAATTCCTGGAGATTTTATATATTAAGAGTCATTTTTTGATTTTTCCAGATTTTCCCGAATTTATTGTATTTTGAGTATTTTCTTTATTTTCACTATTTAAACAATTTTGTATAAATTGTTTTATTTATCATAATTTGTTTTTCAAAACTTACAGAATGTTTCAGTATATTTTTATTTAATCTTTTTTCCCACTTTTTGCAAATCTTATTTGTCTAATATTTTTGCTTATTTTTCTTAATATTACAAGATTTAATCTTATAAATTCAAAATATCCTTTTGGTTACAAGTTTTCTAAATTTTTAGTATTTCATTACTGTAACTTGATGAAAATTAAAGGATTTCAAAATATTTTAAGGTTAGTCTTGGTGTGTTTGCACCAAAACTAGTTAAACATGTGTTTATATCACATGTATAAATCTTGTTTCATGGTATATTAAGAAAATTTAAGAAACTAAACCTTGTGAATGATGTTTGTTGTGCTTTGAGAACCGAGAGAAAGGGTCGTGAAGGTGGTGATGATCGCGATTTGTGATGGCGTTGATGGTTATGGCTACGGGTGATGATGGTGATGTGGTAGGGTTGTTGGTTGTTGTGTGAGCCGAGAGGTATAGGTAGATTGTGAGTGGTGTTGTGTGGTATAACCCAAGAGGTGAAGGATTTTGTATGTGGATTAGGGTGGTCGCGGTTGTTTGGAGGTGTATGGGAGCTGAGAGATGGAGTGGAGGTGAAGATGGTGTGCTTCGGTTAGGGTGGTGGTGTTTAGCTACGGTTGATGGTGGATGATGAATGATCGATGGGTGGTGATGATGGTAGCCGTAAATGTGGTAAGGCCGAGAGAAAGGATTGTGGTGGTGGTGGTGGTGATCGCGGGTGTGATGGTGATGAAGGTTGAACCGAGAGTTTGAGAGGAATTTGAGGTAATGGTGTGCTTGGTGGAGATGGTCTATGGATGCCTTTATGGAGGTCTCGGTCGAGGCCTTTATGGCATGAAATGATGAAGTTCAACTCTAGCTATGGTGAGTCATCCTTACTAGCTTTGTTAGGTGTCAAGCAAGGTGGCTAAGCATCTTTAGGAGGCTCTAGAACTTGCCACGTCTCTTATGTAATGATGATGTTCCATGTGAAGGCATATGGCGGTTTTGGTGGTTGTGGTTCCATTAGCCGAGAAGTGTTCTTAATATCCTTAAGCTAAGTCTAAAGAAAGGTTAAGGTGTATTAAGGTTTAAGTTCTTTTAATATGTTATGGTGTAGTTTGGTTGTTTTGATTAAACTCATATGTATTTATAGATGTCATGATTTTTAGATACATATACATTTTACATTGTCTATGCATGCATGGCATTATATTAACCTTATATATATTCATGCATACGTAAAATTCTCTCTATATATACATATATGCAAACATGCACACAAAGGTTCATTTATGGAAGGTCTTTATACATGACAACTGTTGGACCAAAAGAACCAATGAGCCAAGATCAGGAAAACCTCTAAGTCCCACATGCCATTGCAACAACTGCTGAAGACTCCCATCAGCTGTTCTGACAAAGTCTGAAGATCAAAGTATGAAGATCAAAGAACTGAAGAACAACAGCTGAAGACTCTAAAGTACTGAAGACAAGTACTGAAGTCTGAAGTACTGATCATACAAGTACTGAAGACTTCCAAGTACTGAAGACAAGTACTGAAGAATCAAAAGCTGAAGAACTGAAGAACTGAAGACCTTCTACTGAAGAAGACCTTCTACTGAAGCACAAAGTCTGAAGACAAAGACTGAAGACAACAGCTGATGACATCTACTGAAGTCATCAGCTGTTACATCATCTGAAGACAAGTCTGAAGAACAAGTGCTGAAGACTCAGAGTTTGTCACAATAGCTGAAGAAGTCTTCTTCAGTTGTTGTGATGGTTTTTCCCTTTTAGTAGTTTATTTTGTTTCAGTAGTTGTACAACAGCTGAAGAGCTTGTTCTTCAGCTGTTATAGTATCAGTAGTTATAAACGACTGAAGAGTTTGTTCTTCAGTCGTTGTAGGATTTCAGTAGTTTACTTTTGTCAGTACTTGTAAAAGATAGGAACACTTTTGTAAGAAGATGTCAGCTGTTGACATCTTCAGTAGTTTTATGTTCCGTCAGTTGTAATTTAATAATCAGTTGATGTCAGAGAAAGGACATCACCACCATCCTTTTGCCGCCTATAAAAGGATGGTGAACCATGCTGTTTTAATTGCCGAAAAGTGTTGAGCAATAGAACAATTAATTTTCACAGAACTCTTTTCTCTCTCTATGTTTGTGCTTTTACTTGCAATATCTTTTATGTTCTTGCTATAATTGCTAATTAACGTGTAAATCCGCTGCAAACCAATCTGATTGATCAAACGAGAGGCTGAGATCCTGTCAAATGGTATCAGAGCAGGTTAATCATTGATCGATTTCACTATTGATCATTTGAAACTGCTCTTTTGATCTCCTGTTTGATCGAATTAGCAATTTGCAAGAATTAGCCATAGAGAGTGAGTTTCTGCTGTTTCTGGCCAAATCTTGAGGTCCTCTGGTGGTTTTGAGATACGTTTGTCTTGTTTAAACTTGTTTTTGACTAAAACCTGAGATGACGACACCAACTAACGATCCTCACAATACTGGTTCCTCAACCAAGCCTCCGATGCTTGTTAGGAACGAGTATAACATATGGCAAAGACGTATGCTTCACCACTTGGCTGTCAACAGTGCTGGTTGTTGGAAGTCAGTGGTGCATGGACCATACAAGCCTATGGTGAGTGTCCCTGAATCTAATGAACAGGTTGCGAAGAAACCTGAACAATATTCTGACGAAGATCTAAAGCTGTTCGAAATTGATGCTAGAGCCCATGGAATTTTAGCCATGGCTATTCCTAATGAGATTTATTCAGGGCTCTTTCATCATGAGTCTGCTCATGACCTATGGGTTGCTCTAAAGGAACAATTTGGAGGAACTGATTCGGTCTTAGCAAACAATAGGGAAATCCTCGCCCAACAATATGAGACATTCTCATATAGAAAGGGTGAGACTCTGACCCAACAGTTTGAGCGGTTCTCTTGTTTGATCTCTGAGCTGAAGATGGTCAAACAAGAGTACTCCAACAGCCAGATGAACAACAGGTTCCTCAGGTCACTGCCTGAGAGATGGGACACATATACCATTGTCCTACGCTCCAGTGCTGATCTGGAAACTCTATCTCTCACCCAACTTCATGGGAAACTGCTCACTTTTGAGAGAGAGATAGAGCAAAAGAGGAAGTTGTCCTCTTCTGGCAAGCTCGCTGATGACTTTGTCCAAGGTAATGCTGCCTTGATAAGTCATGAGTCAGAATATGCTTCATCAGAAGTTCTTATGATGAGCATATTGATTTCTCTACCAACTTAGAACAAGCTTTTGTTGGTGTTAGTAGTTCAGGAGGTGGTGGTGACAACTTGTGTTTTCTGATGGAGGACTTGAAGGGCATTCCAGATGATGATCTGGAAGAGATGGATATTTTGAACCAAATGGCAATGATAAATATCCGCTCTCAAAAGTTCTACAAGAGAACTGGTAGGAAATTCCCTGGACTCTCTGGCAAAACCAAAGTTGGTTTTGACAAGAGCAAGTTGAGGTGTCACAAGTGCCAAAGGCTTGGACACTTTGCAAGAGAGTGTAGATCGTCTGGATCTAACTCCTCTGCACCCTTTGTGACTTTTCCCAGCAATAGCTCACAGCACAGAGGGCAACCTTCCTCCAGTTCTGGCCATCCATCACAAGCACAGGCACCACCTGCTTATTTTGTGCCACAGGGTCATATGCCATATCCTTACCCCTGTTACTACATGCCTCAGCCTAGTCAAGCTCAAGCACCCTCGGCTCAACCACCTCATGCTCTTCCTGAGCCTCAATCTTCCCAATCTCATCATCACACACAACCTCAACAACATAGCTTTTTCACCCCAAGTGTTGTTGACTGGAGTAGTCTACCAGAAGAGCTATCTGGTCAGGAACAACTACTCCAAGGTGCTGGTCAACATGGTGGTGACCAACCTTTTGGAAATCTTGCTCTGATGGCCCTTGATTCTGCTGAGGGTCATCATCAAATGCCTCATCTCAGGTATCCACTGAGGCAAAAGCCAAGCTTTGTTCAGAATCATGCATAGCAGCATTTGCTTCTATTAGAGAAGCAAATGTAGCTTTAATAGATAAAAATCTTGAGCTTGAGCACACTATTTCCAAAAGAAAAGCTGATTTTGAGGCTGTACTCAAAGATAAAAATGATGAGATTTACAAGCTTAAATGCCAAATCAAAGATGATAAAGCTAGGGAAGATGTACTTCTAGAGAAGTACAGAGACCTCAAGGAAACTCTTGCAACCACCCAAGTTGAGTGTGATCGATGGGTGCAATCATGCAAGGGTTTTGAAATGCTTCTTAGCAAGCAATCAGCTTCCAATGTGAAGTTTGGCATTGGTTATAATCACACTGCTCCTCCTACAGATTTCACTTCAAGAGCAGAAGTTGAATCTGATGGGGAGAGCAATAACCAATCCTTCTCATCATGTGACCTACTATCTTCTGAATCAGCATCATCAGAGATAGAAGTCAGCATTAACTCCTGCAAAACCAATCAGCTGATGCTACAACAGCTGATGGTTCAAATGCTGACTGTCACATGACCAAAAGGCTGATCAACTCAGGTGTTGTCACTAGAAGTACTGAAGGTACTGGAGAGCAAGTGACAACATTGAAGTTCAAACCTCAAATACTGTTAGCACTAAAGAGAAGAAAACTAACAGTAGGAAAGGTTTGAAGACAGCTAAAGAGGATACCAGGAAAGCAGGCACTAGGAAGAAAACTGCTAGTACTGATGGCAAACAGCTGAAGAACAAGTCTTCAGTAGTTACATCCTCTTCAGCTGATGATCAGCATAAGATGAAGAAGAAGCCATGTGAGATATGTGGCTTGTTCAATCATCTTACTGATGATTGCTGGTACAAAAGGGGTTCCAAACTCAAACAGAAGGAGAAAATCAATGAGGACATCAATAAAATGAAGAATGAGTTTGAAACCAAGTTTGTACTAGCAACATCCAAGCCTGAAATCCCTAAGCCCAAAGCTAAATCTAAAAAGAAGGTAGGGGTTACTCAGGCAACAGCTGAGGTTGCTCAGAAAAAGATGGTACAACATAGGAATCCATCATCAGCAAACTCCAATGTGTCTGAAGAGTGAAGGCTTTATCACAAAATCAGACACAACTGGTGATGATGGTTCAGCAACTAGTGGGAAGAGTCAACCACTTAGATGCTCCTGTGTTGAAACCACAGAAAAGGAAATCCAAGCCAAAGGGTTCCTCTTCTGCACCATCTTCTTCACCTCAGGCTGTCACACATAACACACCTGTTAGTGCTGCACCTGTAGTTGAAAACAGACCCAAAACCAAACAGGTTTGGGTCTCTAAGACTAACTAACACATGGTTGTGTTTGCAGGGTTCTTCAACATGCCATAGAAGCATCTGGTATGTAGACAGTGGAGGATCCATGCACATGACAGGAAGCAGCTCCCTTCTTAATGACTACTCTCAAGGAAAGAAGGGATTTGTTTCCTTTGGCAATGATGCAAAGGGTTACAAGGCTTTGTTTTCAATGGGGAAATAAGGTTTGATGATGTGAACCATGTGGAGAATCTCAAGTACAACCTCTTGAGTGTCAGTCAAATGTGTGACAAAGGCCATGTTGCCCTTTTCACAAGCCAGAACTGTCGGATTCTGTCATCCAAAGTTCTGAGTTTGATTGACAAGGCATTGGATGAACACACTCTCCTGAAGGCCAACAGGACAGGAAGAGTGTATGCCTTAGATCTTTCCAAAAAGATAGATCTAAAAGGCCATCCTTGCCTATTCTCCAAGGCCTCTCCTCAAGAGTCTACACTATGGCATAGAAGGCTGGGTCATGTTAATTTCAAGAACATGAATCAGCTGATAAGCCATGGTTTAGTTAGAGCATTGCCTCTGAAGGAGTTCAAGTGTGAAGATGACTGCACTGCTTGCTTGAAAGGAAAACAACACAAAGTTTCATTCCCTTCAATAGAAGAACCAAAGTCCACTGCCTGCTTGCAGCTCCTGCACATGGATCTCTTTGGTCCTGTCAGAGTGATGAGCATGGCAAAGAAGAAATACTGCCTGGTAATTGTGGATGATTACTCCAGGTTTGTATGGACTTTCTTCTTGCACTCCAAGGATGAAGCAGCCAAGACTATAATGAACTTTGTGTTACTTGTAGAAAAGCAGTATTCCCTACAGGTCAAGTGTGTGAGGAGTGACAATGGAACAGAATTTAGAAACCACACACTTGATGACTTCTACCTGTCCAAGGGAATTAAAAGACAGTTTAGTATTCCTAGAACTCCTGAGCAGAACGGAGTGGTGGAGAGAAAGAACAGGACTCTCATTGAAGCCGCAAGGTCAATGTTGGCTGACTCAGGGCTGCCACTGACCTTTTGGGCTGAAGCTGTCAACACAGCTTGCTATGTACAAAATAGAGCTTTAGTGAATAAGAGGTTGATGAAGACTCCCTATGAAGTTCTTCATCATTTGGCTCCTCTGATTTCATTCTTTAGAGCCTTTGGGTGTTCATGTTTTATTCTCAACACTAGCAACCCACTCCAGAAGTTTGCTAGTAAGGTGGATGCAGGGTATTTTGTTGGTTATTCATCAACTTGCAAGGCATACAGAGTCTTCAACTGTAGAACAAAAGGGGTTGAAGAAACTCTGCATGTGAAGTTCAATGAATCTCCAAAGGACAAGATTCCACAAAACCCTGTGGAGTTGTTTGATCTGGACATACTGCAATATGTTCCTTATCAACCTCCAGCTGTTGAGCCTATCAACAGATCTCCACCTGGTGGTACTGATGATGATGTAGTCAGTACTCACCTCTTCAGGTTTAGTGACAACCTGCCTGAGTCCACTGAACCTGATGCTCCTGTAGCCTCAGCAGCTCCATCCACTACAAATGCTGATGAGATTTCTGCTTGCTCTACTTCGTTTGAGCTGCCATCCTCTACATGGTTTCAGGAATCTCCATCACCATCTGTTGCTGCTGATGGGTCTACAAACACTTGCACAGATATCATAGTCTATCAAGAGCTCAAGAATCACCCCACATCTCAAATCATTGGTGATATTCATGCTGGAGTTTCAACCAAGAATCAATTGTCCAACTTCTGCTTCTATGCTCTCTTCATCAGTCAGCAAGAGCCAAAGAACTATCATATTGCTTTAAGAGACAATGGATGGGTGAAGCTATGCAGCTTGAGCTTCTTCAGTTTAAGAAACAGCAAGTGTGGGAGCTTGTTCCATTACCCAAAGGTAAGTGTGCTATAGGCACCAAGTGGGTATTTAGGAACAAAACAGATGAGAAGGGCTAAATTGTCAAGAACAAGGCTAGACTGGTTGTTCAAGGGTTTGCATAGGAGGAAGGTATCGATTATGATGAGACCTTTGCACCTGTGGCCAGACTGGAAGCAATCAGACTGTTCTTAGCTTATGCTGCCTTTCACCGTCATAAGGTTTATCAAATGATGTCAAAAGTGCCTTCCTATATGGGAAAATAAAAGAAGAGGTTTATGTGTGTCAACCACCAGGCTTTGAGGACAATAAACATCCTGATTGGGTGTACAAGCTTGATAAGGCTCTTTATGGGCTGAAGCAAGCACCTAGAGCCTGGTATGAGACACTCTCAACTTTTCTTTTAGAAAATAAGTTCACTAGAGGCACCATTGATAAAACCTTATTCATCAAGACTGTGGGAGAACATAAGCTCCTTGTTCAAATTTATATAGATGACATCATCTTTGCATCCTCTGATCCAAAGTTGTGTGACGAATTTACAAAGCTCATGAAGCTAAGATTTGAAATGAGTGCCATGGGGAATTACAGTTCTTTCTAGGTTTGCAAATCAAACAACCAGATGATGGAATCTTCATCCATCAGTCCAAATATACCAAAGAGTTGTTGAATAAGTTTGATTTACAAACCTGTAAGCCCTGTTCTACTCCCATGAGCAGCATCACACAACTAGATGTAGATCAGAAAGGTAAAGCGGTTGATGAAACCCTTTACAGATGTATGATTGGGTCCTTGATGTACCTTACAGCTTCTAGACCAGACATCATGTTTGCAACATGTGCTTGTGCTAGATTTCAGGCTGCACCTAAAGAATCCCATTTGATTGTAGTCAAAAGGATCTTTAGATATCTGCAAGGTACCCAATCACTAAGTCTTTGGTATTCAATTGGGCATTCTTGCAAATTAGTTGCTTTCTCTGATAGTGACTATGCAGGATGCAAAGTCACCAGAAAATCCACTTCTGGTGGTTGCTAATTCCTAGGCAATTGTTTAGTTTCTTGGCAGAGTAAGAAACAAACATCAATTGCTACATCCACTGCTGAAGCTGAGTACATTGCTGCTGCAAGTTGTACCTCTCAGATACTCTGGCTTCAGAATCAACTTCTGGATTATGGCATTACTGAGACTAAGACTCCATTACTAATGGATAGTGCTTCAGCTCTTTGTATTGTTAAAAATCCAGTCCAGCACTCTAGGACCAAACATATAGAGATCAGACATCATTTTATCAGGGATTGCTATGAAAAAGGTCTGATTGATCCTAAGTTTGTGCCTAGTGCTGATGAGCTTGCAGACATTTTTACTAAGCCCTTAGATAGTACTACATTCCAAAATTTGGTACTAAGGCTTGGTATGCTGCAGCTAGAGTAATTTGATCAATGCTGATGCTCTTACTTCACAACTGCTGATGAGCAAAGGTCAAATATAAGTACTGATGAGTAATTTAGTCTTCAGCTCTTTCACAACTACTGAAGACTAAAATGACTCAAAGTACTGATGTACATTATTTATTGAAAACAACTGATGTAGTGAGGTGGATTACAACTACTGATGTATGATTTTCAAATAAATAAGTACTGAAGAACAAATTTTGCTCACAAGTACTGATGTGTAATCTTACACAAGTACTGAAGACAAAATTTGTTCACCAGCTCTGAAGAGTATTTTATCAGCACTTGTGAACATCTGATCACAAGAGCTGAAGGCATAAATATTCACAAGAGCTGAAGGGTTAATGAAACATCTGAAAGTCAGCCAAAGAGCTGATGAGTAAGTGTAGAGGCTAGCATGAAACAACTGATTTGACGGAAACAGCTGATGAGTAATTTCTCATCAGCTGATGCCAACAGCTGCTGTTTCATACCCAAACAACTGAAGGACAAAACCATGTCTTCAGTAGTTTCACAACTACTGATGGCTAACACCAAGTCCTCAGTTGTTTACAACAACTGAAGCAATACCATGTCTTCAGTAGTTCATAACTACTGATATCAGTAGTTCACAACTACTGAAGGCTAACACCAAGTCTTCAGTTGTTACAACGTCTGAAGAAGAATATTAGGTCTTCAGTAGTTCATAACTACTGAAGACTGACAATAACTCTTCAGCCGTTTACAACATCTGAAGGACAAAACCAAGGTTTCAGTAGTTTTAACTACTGAAGACTAACACCAAGTCCTCAGATGTTACAACCACTGAAGGTTAAGACCACGTGATCAGTCGTTACAACAACTGATAACTAACACCAAAACCTTCAGTAGTTTTCTTTCAGCCTTTGCCCTACCCCATAAATACCCAATGTTCAGAGCATTTACTCCTCACTTGACCTAACCTTTCAAAACCTCTGAACTTCCCATACACCATTAATGGCGACCATGCAACTGAAACCTCGACACAACTGTGTCGCTCATCTCACCAAATCGCCTTTATGGCCAAAATTTCACCATGCCGTCGATCTAATGCACGACTCACCTTACCAAACGGCATTCCTTTTGAACCCTACCATCTACACCGACTCCCTGACGGAGTTTTGGACGAACATCGCCGTCCAAACCGGAGAGCAGGATGGCGAGGTCTCTCTCCGGTCCTCCGTCAACAACCACCCAGTGGTTATCACTCCAGCTACCTTGCGCCAAACCCTAAAGCTGGAGGATGCCACCTACCCAACCTCCTACCCCAAAGGTGCCCTGGATCTATCCTTCACATCCAACGACTACCAGGGTGACCTCTCCGCCACAACCTTGTTAAAGAAACACTTTCCTGATCCCTAACGCCTCATTTTTCATATGGTGAACGTGTGTCTGGCTCCCAAAACCTCTTCATGGGACCAGATGTCAACAAGGTGGCAACAGGTATTGTTCTCTATCCTTGAAAAACAACCTTTAAACTTAACAGATATTATATTTTTGGAAATCAAGGATATGGCCACAAAACCAGTTTCTAACCGATGGATCTTGTATCCTCGGTTCATTATGGCCATAATAGAGAACCAGCTTCAGGCTGAGGGACTTGTTGGCACTGGGGTCCCTGCCATGGCTGTTCTAGCCGAGGTATACTCCAGGCACAACTCTGACCAATCCTAAAAACAGGCTGGCCGGCTGTGAAAACCCACGCAGCAGGAACCCACAGCCTCCACCTCCAAATCCAAAGTCCCCACCAAACCAAAAACCAAAAAGAAGCCCAAAAAGGCTACTCAGGGAAATGAGTCCCCTGAGGATGCCCCTGCAACACAAATGCAGGATGTGGCTGCTGGTTCGATTCTCCCAGCAGCTACCACGACTCCACCCACCACAACCGCACAGGTTTCCTCTCAACAGGAGCCTGATGCAACCACTTCTGGGGCAGCCACACTTCTGGGATCTATCTCACTTGAGAAGGCTACCATTGAAAAGCACAGTCCTCCCCCTGTGCACACTGCTTTGAGCCCATCTACTGATGAGACCGCCCCACAAAGCCCTTCATTGGCAATAGCCAAAGTGCTGACCCATCTGAGCACTCCACCCTCTCCCCAGAAACCTATTACAACTGGGGAGACTCCAACCAAAGAGGGGGTGGATACAAGTGCCGGTGGGAGCCCACAGCACAGAGAATCACAAGTCCAATCTCCCAGTGTGGCTAGGGAGATAGGACAATCTGGTGAGGCTGCCACTTCCTCTGCATCAACATCTGAGCAGGGTGAAGCTGGTAACATCAATAAGATCTCACCAGAGGCAACTGCCGATGATGGATCCAATCCGGAGGCTGGAAGTCCCCAGTACCATGAACAAGGGGCACATGCTATTCCTGAGCCACACTTAGAGCATGTACATCCTGACATTGTCAGGAGGTTAGGTGATTCAGTTCATACTGATGATGACCTGAGCTTCTTCTTCGATGTTGTAGCTCACAACACTATCTTAGAGGATGAGATAAGCAGACTCAAAGAGCTGCTTGCTCAGATGACTCAAGATAGAAGTCCATCTGCCACCACAACCCCACAGATGGCACCTTCACCCGAAGGTCTCACAAATACTGAGCCACTCCCACAAACTCGGCCACCAGCCCCTGCTTCTGGCACTAGCTCTCAGGGTCAGAACCCCCCTGACCAGCTGGATGCTATCCTCCAGAAATCCCTGCCTCTCATCACACCCATAATAAAAGATATAGTCATTCAAACCATTGATGAGAGGCTTCCCACTTTTATCCAACCCATGGTGGAGGTTGCCATTACTAAGGCGCTTGCTGATAGTCAAACCCCAACCAATGTACCCAAAAAGGGGGAGACATCAGTGCAAGCCAAGAGGAAGAGGGGAGAGGAGTAATTAGAGGCAGAGAAAGAGGTGGTGGTTGAGAGGGAGAGGGCTGAGGAGAGTAGTAGGGTGAGGGAGAAAGGGAAGAGGAAAGGGAGGGAGGTTGAGCATGTAGAAGTGGCTGGAATCCAAAAGGATTTCAGTGTCACTTATAAGAAAAAGGGAGAGGAGGGAAAGAAGGTGGCTGACTCCGATCTAGCAGCCCTTGTCAAGGAGGCTGATGCTGAACAGAGCAAATCAATGGACTCTGCCATTGAGCAGCTGTTCAGGCAAGGCTTTGACAAGGACACTGCCATGCTAGATCAGGAGCTCAGGAAGATGGAGACTAGGGAGATCGAACACCAATGGTCTACTTATAGCCAAGAGGACAAAAAGAGACTCGAGGCTATGAGTAGATTCATTTCGAAGTATCTGGGCAGGCCAGTCCTTGATGTTAAAGCATGGACCAGGGACAGAATCTTGGCTATAGCCGCCAAGATCTGTTCAGCTGGTGATTTCACCAAAGGACTGGTCGCTGAGGCCCTCTCCGAAGCCGGTGCTGGGCACAGGACACTGCTGGCAAAACAGACCAAACCATCACTCACATCTAGATTGCTAGCAGTGCCTGCCAATATTCCCACACCAACCACCAAACCACAACCCACAAAACCAACCCCTTCACCGTCAAAACCCGCAGCCAATGATCCACCCTTGAAGAAGAAGAGAAGGGTGTTGATGCTGCAAGAAGAAGAAGAGGAGGATGAGGAGGATAGTCTGCCCATTTCAGCAGTTATACCTCTACCTAAAGCCAAACCACAAACCATCACTCCCACCTCACAGCAGGACACTGTGAGGGTAAAACTAGAAGAAGAGGAGCAGCAAAGATTACACGATGAGGCAATGCTGAAAAGCATTGACAAATCATATGCTGCTTCTACTTCTATCATGAACATGAAGAAGGAGGCTCTGAGACTCTTCACTCTTAAACAAACCTTTCAATATGAAAAGGAAAGAGTGAGGACTTGTCCTGATCCTAGGGTGGCTCACAGGATAGTTCAAAAGGCTATGCCTGTGAGATACAAGAGCCAACTTAAGAGAATCGTAGATGAAGTGATCTCTGTGGCTCTTGTAATCACACCCTGGGAAATAGTAGAGGAGTTCAAGAAAGCCTATAGAGCCAATCAATCACCCCAAACAATGCTAGACAATAGGGTGATTAGGAAAGGGTTGGTCTATAAGAGGCTTAAGAACTTCCATAGGGATGAGCTCAACCTGTTGTTGGAGGGAAGACATCCTGATGAATTTGCATACAGGCAAGTCACAACAGTTGAGCTCAAAAATGGAAAACAGGCCAAGTACATCTCAGAGCTGTACGGCCGGGAGGGTTTGTTCGAAGGTGAGCCTGAAGACCTAACCAAAGAAGAGCAGATGATATTTCTTCAGGCCTACACCAGAGAATCCTACCGGCTAGTACATGGGAGGTAGATCTCATGGATGGGACAACAGCTCTGTGTCCAATTCCCCAAAACAGAGCTCCCATCCATACTCAGCCAATCAAACCTTAGAGACTACCTCTCAGGCCAGTGCTTATCTGGGTCAACTTCTAATCTGATCTAGAAGGAAATAAGACCAATATTTCTGCCAACAATAAGTGGGACAACAAATAATTAGAGGTTTTGGCTGCATTGGTTCAGGGGGAGTTTGTTGGACCAAAAGAACCAATGAGCCAAGATCAGGAAAACCTCTAAGTCCCACATGCCATTGCAACAACTGCTGAAGACTCCCATCAGCTGTTCTGACAAAGTCTGAAGATCAAAGTATGAAGATCAAAGAACTGAAGAACAACAGCTGAAGACTCTAAAGTACTGAAGACAAGTACTAAAGTCTGAAGTATTGATCATACAAGTACTGAAGACTTCCAAGTACTGAAGACAAGTACTGAAGAATCAAAAGCTGAAGAACTGAAGAACTGAAGACCTTCTACTGAAGCACAAAGTCTGAAGACAAAGACTGAAGACAACAGCTGATGACATCTACTGAAGTCATCAGCTGTTACATCATCTGAAGCCAAGTCTGAAGAACAAGTGCTGAAGACTCAGAGTTTGTCACAACAGCTGAAGAAGTCTTCTTCAGTTGTTGTGATGATTTTTCCCTTTTAGTAGTTTATTTTGTTTCAGTAGTTTGTACAACAGCTGAAGAGCTTGTTCTTCAGCTGTTATAGTATCAGTAGTTATAAACGACTGAAGAGTTTGTTCTTCAGTCGTTGTAGGATTTCAGTAGTTTACTTTTGTCAGTACTTGTAAAAGATAGGAACACTTTTGTAAGAAGATGTCAGCTGTTGACATCTTCAGTAGTTTTATGTTCCGTCAGTTGTAATTTTAATAATCGGTTGATGTCAGAGAAAGGACATCATCACCATCCTTTTGCCGCCTATAAAAGGATGGTGAACCATGCTGTTTTAATTGCCGAAACGTGTTGAGCAACAGAACAATTAATTTTTCGCAGAAATCTTTTCTCTCTCTATGTTTATGCTTTTACTTGCAATATCTTTTATGTTCTTGCTATAATTGCTAATTAACGTGCTAAATCCGCTGCAAACCAATCTGATTGATCAAACGAGAGGCTGAGATCCTGTCAACAACAAGCAAGTACTAATACATTCACATATGTTTATGTAAAATGTATTTATATTCATATATATATATATATATATATACATATACATGCATGTACACGTATATTTTCCATTTTCATACATGCATGTAAACATGCATACGTAAAAATTATATTTATATGCATGCAAAACATGCATACTTAAAACATATAAGCATGACATGTATATATATAATAATGTATTTTTTTTCTAAATAATGTTCGTAATGAAATCGTCTATCTAATTTAGGGTTGTCACACAAAGGTAATTTTTCTTCGGAAATTCTGTAAAAGCTTCCAAAGCCAATTTGACATTAGAAGATATTCCTTAGCCTGATGTAAATTCTTCTTTAGAAAAAAATACTTAAAGTATTTTTACTTTAGAGATATATTTGGTTTTAAAAGATATTATAACTAAGAGTTTTATTCTCAGGAGAATAAATCTTCTGAATCTTAATTGCTTTTGGAAGAAAATTATCCTTTAAAAATATACAAGTACTTAGAAGTACATTTAAGCTTCAGAAGAGTATCAAAATTTCTTTCAAAGGTAAGTGTCTTATAAGTACTTATTAGTTTTGAAGACATAATGTTCTTCTAAAGACAACTTAATGTCTTTCGAGAGAAAATATATCTAAAATCTCCAGAATTTTAAGAAATATCATTTGAAAAGTTTTCTTCCAAAGTAAAATTGGCTTTTGTAGGTGGTGATATAGACAACTTAGAACACATATATTTAAAATAATTATGAGTTTAGTTTAAGAAAATCTACTCAAAGTTAACCATCCCAATAGCTGATACAAGATCCTTAAATCTCTACTCATCAAAAGCTTTGGTTAAGAGATCAGTATATTTTTTATTTGTGTTAACTATGACTAGTTTTAGCAATCCTTTTTCAAAATTATCTCTAATCAAATAATATCTGATATTGACGTGTTTTTCCCTTGAGTGCTACACAGGGTATTTTGATATAGAGATAACACTGTTGTTGTCTATGTGGATGGGAGTCTCTTTAAAGTTAAATCCATAGTCTAGCATCTGATTCTGAATACAAAACACTTGAGCACAACAATCTAGCAGTAGCAATGTATTCAACTTCAACAGTTGATGCAGATACACAAGATTATTTCTTGCATCGCCATGAGATTATCCTTCCACCAAGGAATTGACATCCCTCAGATGTAGACTTTGTAGTTATATTATAGCCACCCTAGTCACTATCTGTATAATCATACAGAATGAAGTTAGAATTTTTTGGATACCAAAGGCCTAGTTTTAGAGCACCTTTGAGATATCTAAGAATCCTGTTGATAGAAACTAGGTCTGACATTTTGGGGTTGGCTTGATATCTTTCATAAATTCATATGGTGAACATGATATCAGGCCTGCTGGCTGTGAGGTACATGAGAGACCCAATCATAGCCCTGTAGAGATGTTCATCCACACACTCTCCTCAAGATCAGGTCCAAGGGAGTGGTTTCTGGCTATTGGTGTTTTTGCAACCTTAGATTCAGTCAATTGAATTTGGTAAGTATGTCTTGTACATACTTTGACTGATTTATGAAGATGCCAATATTAACCTTCTTCCCTTGACTTCCTATAAAGAAATTGAGTTCCCCCATGGCACTCATTTCAAATCTATTCTTCATCAGCTTCTCAAAGTCTTTGCAGAGCTTTAGTGTAAGGCCCCGTTCCCGGGACGCTTACAGCTGTTCGATCATCGCATAAAAACATACATTTTCATTTATCTTATATAAATATTGCAGAGGAAACATTCGAAATAACCACTCATTTCATCATAAAAGCTTTTGCAAATAGTACATCGTTTATCAGTTACAAAATACATTATTGCATTACATCACAAAAGCATTATATAAATAGATGCCATCCAAAAGAGCCGGGGAGCCACCCCGTGCCATCCTCAGCAATATTTCCTGCCAACTGGAAACACATAAAAAGTCAGCGTTGCTGAGTGAGTTCTAGTTTTATAATAAAATATACTTTTCTTTTTTTAAAACCATTCTTTACTTTTATGCGATCACACATCATACGTACACATAGATAACATCATTATTATCTTCATCATTCATTCATTCATTCTTTAACTTCCGTTCATTCATCATATGTCTTTAACATTCACACCCTTTTATCTTTTCATCATTTCTTTCAATTAAAGAATAGACTTTACCCTTCTGTTCGTCGTACTGGACCAAGGCCTATCATAGATCCTCTATAACGGTGCGTCGCACCTCTGGCCATAGTACCTTGGGTAAAGTCTAGGTGTACCATTACTATATACAATACCTTTCTGTTTCGTGGTGCTGGACCTAGGCCTATCATAGACCTTCTATAACGGTGTATCACACCTCTTGGCCACAACACCTAAGGTAAAGTTTAGGTGTACCCTTGCCATGTGCAATACCTTTCTGTTTCATGGTACTGGACCTAGTTCTATCATAGACCTTCTATAATGGTGCATCGCACCTTTTGGCCACAGTACCTAAGGTAAAGTTTAGGTGTAACGCCCCGAAATTTCCCGAAGACAAGCCATGTAATAATAATGGGCTTTTAAGGGATTAATTTAAGAAATAAGGATAAATTGTTGGGCTATGGACCAAATTAGCCTTAATGGGCTATGTGTTGGTGGGTTTAAGGGCCCTAATCAGCCCTTAAACAATGCATGATCTGATTCATTTCAACATTATCAACCCTAGCCACCAAATTCGTAGAGAGAGAAAGTAGAGAGAGAAAGTGGTGAAATCACAAGATTTGAAGCTTCTAAGATCAAGGGATTGAAGATCTGGGTGTTGGTGCATCAAATCTCAAAGAAATGAGCAACAAACAAGGTAAGAATCGACCTCTAAACCTCTCTGTTGATCAAACCCGGATTCTAGGGTTTTGGGGTTTTAAAAGTCTCAAAGAAACACATAAAGGTCGAATTTTTACCTATGAAAACGTGTAAAAATGCTAGAAATGGTTTCATGGAAGGTAAACCAAGGATTTGGACGTAAAAAGTTAAGATTTTGGGTTAAAAACGGACTGGTTCGTCACTGATATGCATCCAGCGAAACTTTGCCCCTATCTAGCGAAACTGAGCACTCATCCAGCGAAATTAGGCAGCGAAACTAAGAGAAGTTTCAGCGAAACTACAGTTTCGCTGGGGCGAAACTGCTGTTTCGCTGATATGTTTGCAAGTGCCCAGGTTGACCCTTAGATATTGCAAAACTAGGAAGTTCCAACGAAAGTTGGGCGCTCAAGGCAGCGAATCTGTCTAGCGAAACTAGCAGAAGTGCTGCCCAGCGAAACTGCTGGCGAAACTGCAGTTTCGCTGCAGCGAAACTGCTGGCGAAACTATGAAGAAAATGACGTTTTTGTGTATTAACTTTCATGCAGCTAGAGTGTTTGGACTATAGCTTAAGTAACTTAGGATTGAAGTTAATTGCTAAGTTCAGGTGAGTTCTAGATCCCCTAATTTAAGTGTTTTCCATGTTTTTGAGGCTATTATGCATACTAAATATAAGGTTTTCAAGATAAGGATGACTAGTATTTGGTATGTGGTGCACTTAATAAGTTACTTATTATATATTATGTGAAAGATAATATTAATAAGAAGTGGAACCTAATGAATGTTACCCCGGGCCCGTATGATGATGAAAAGTCTTGCAAGCACTATGATAGACTTCACTTATGCGAGTCTCACGTATGATGATGGATCCGTATTCATGAGCGGGCTGAGTGGCTTGCAGTGTGGATCAACTGTCGGGGGTTAGCTACCGTTTTCATGTGTACCGACAGGGATTGGCATTTGTTGTCAATCAACATGGAGCTCTTGCTTTGTGCAATCTCGTTTATGCTAAAGTGGAAGATATTAATGAATGAAAGATAATGAACATGCTTATTATGATGAAATGTATGTATTAGGTATGCGTGGTCATTATATAAAAGACAAAGTTATATTTACTATTTACTTAAAACTAGAACTCACTCAGCAAAGCTGACTTTTATGCATAATAGTTGGCAGGTAGGTGCTGATGCTGAGGATGGTACTGTGGAGCTACTTGGGGAAATGTGGATGGCATTCCTGTTTATGAAACCTCTATTGTAATTTATGAACAATAATTATGTTTTGGTTTACAATTAAAAAGGACATGTATTTGAGCATGATATGGTTTCTAAGTATTAACTGAATGTTTTAATTACTTCCGCTGCGATGTTTTGCTATCGAACCGATTTTTATGCTATGATTAACCAACTGTGAGGCTTCCCGGGAATGGGGCCTTACAAGTTGGTATCAGAGCCAAAGTTTAAGTGAAATGGGTAATTTTTCAAAATAAACCTTTACTTAAACTGAAAATGGGACGGAAAGGGATGGAATGCCCATCTGAGTAGCTGCGTGCCATCAGGTATTTTCTTAAAGATTAACTGGTATTATGTGCGTGTGTATGTGGCATACGTGTACTGTTAGATTTAGATGCTAGTGTAGTCATGACGGGTGTTGCTCAGGGTGCGAAAAGTAAAGTAGGTGGCTAATCACAACTAGCCACTGTAATTAGAGACTTACTATACGTAACGTAAACTGAGCTATTCCCTTGAATGACCGCGTTGGTATTTGAATCTTTCAGTGTGGGATAGAGGATGGCTAGCGGTAGATCTTCTAAGGTTTTGCCGGATAGGGGTTGTGGTGAACGTGGTGCCGAACCACGTATCACGAGAAGCATGGCTAGGGCGGCTGAAATGGCACTCGAAGAGCCCGAAGCCCCTCATATGGAAGGCAGCGATGATGGCACTAGTTTGAGGATCACCATGAAAGAAGCTGTTGTTGAGGGAGTCCAACAGGCCCTACAGGAGATTCTGCCGTCCATTATAACTGAGGTAATTAAGGCGGCAAAGGAGACGACTGCTATTGAAGAAAACACGAAGAATAGAGATAACAAGAACTGGCATGGAAAGCGGGTTGGACGCGACAGTGTCACCCTCAACACAAAGGTTGCAAGGACGGAGGGCCGGCGTGCAGCTTCGTCTGGTGCGAGGACTAAGAAGTGTGGTAAGTGTGCCAGAGGACACCTCGGGGAATGTAGATTGGGAACCAATGTCTGTTACCGATGCGGGGAGCAAGGTCACGTGGCCAGAGAGTGTGGAGTGATACGGTGCTACAACTGAAATGGAAGGGGTCACAAAAGCAGGGATTGCAAGAAGCCAAGGGCAGAGGGCGCAGGGCCTTCGCAATAAGGCCGGATCAGGTTAGGACGGGTCCCGATATTGTGACAGGCATGTATATAATAAATAAAAATTCTGTCTTCCGTGTTGTTTAATTCCAGGGCTAGAAAGAGTTTTGTTCTGTTGTTTTCTATGTTAAGTTGCCCAGTAGGAGTTTTGTGTCTACTACCTTTTGTCGTTCGTTGCATGATAAGAGTAGAAAGTTAGACGAGCCCTTCTATGTAGAAACAGCCATTGGTAAATCCACTAAGATAACTGAAGTGATTGAGGATTGCCTGATTGAGTTAGAAAGTTGTATGTTCCCTGCTAGGTTGCATGTTATGGCCTTAGGAGGTTTCGATGTGGTGTTAGGCATGGATTGGTTAGCTAGATATGAAGCCAATATAGTATGTAGCAAGAAAATAGTTCGTCTAACAGCGCCCGAGGGTAGTTCCGTTACGGTTCGTGGGGATAAGGTGTGTTGTGTGCCGAAGGTCGTGTCGATGATCACAGCTGAAAAGTACATGAGACGTGGGCGTAGCGCTTACTTGCCCTACGTAAAAGACGTGGACGCGCTAGAGCCACAATTATCAGACGTGCCGGTAGTGCGTGAGTTTTCTGACGTCTTTCCTGAAACCTAACTGGTGTGCCGCCGGACCGTGAAATCGAATTCCAGATTGATTTGTTACCGGGAGCACAGCCCGTCGCTAAAGCACCATATCGATTGGATCCTTCGGAGATGGTAGAATTGAAGGACCGGTTGCAAGATTTGTTGGATAAGGGCTTCATCCGACCGAGTATCTCTCCATGGGGTGCTTCAGTTTTATTCGTCAAGAAGAAAGATTGTAGCATGCGGATGTGCATTGACTATCGTGAGCTCAATAAGCTGACCGTAAAGAATCGATACCCGCTACCAAGGATCGACGACTTGTTCGATCAACTTCAGGGTGCCAGCTGGTTTTCAAGGATAGATCTGTGGTCTGGTTACCACCAACTGAGGGTGAAAGAACAAGATATCCCTAAAACAGCGTTCCGGACGCGATATGGACATTACGGATTCCTCGTCATGTCCTTTGGTTTAATTAACGCGCCAGCTGCTTTTATGGACCTTATGAATCGGGTATGTCGGCCAATGTTGGATAAATCGGTAATAGTGTTCATCGATGACATTTTGATCTAATCGAAAAGTGAAGAAGAACATGCAGATCACATTCGAGAAGTATTGGAGACACTCAGAAGCGAGAAGTTATATGCTAAGTTCTCCAAACATGCATTTTGGCTTCGAGAAGTTCAATTTCTAGGTCATGTGGTCAATCCCGAGGGGATCAGGGTGGATCCTGCGAAGGTTGAAGCGGTGATGCAGTGGGGACCTCCAAAGACGCCATCCGAGATTCGCAGTTTCTTAGGACTGGCAGGTTACTATAGGAGGTTTATCCAGGATTTCTCCAAGATAGCTTCTCCATTGACTAAGCTGACACGGAAGGACGTGAGGTATGAATGGGGTTCTGATCAGGAGAATGCCTACCTAGAACTAAAGATGAGGTTAACGCAAGCCCCTGTCTTGACGTTACCTGAGGGAAACGAGGACCTGGTAGTCTACTCGGATGCCTCATATGCAGGATTGGGTTGCGTGTTGATGCAACGAGGGAAGGTGATAGCCTATGCTTCTAGACAACTAAAAGCCCACGAGGCCAATTATCCTACACATGATTTGGAGTTGGCAGCGGTGGTGTTTGCATTGAAGATTTGGAGGCACTACCTGTATGGGGTGAAGTGCACCATTTTCACTGATCATAAAAGTCTGAAGTATTTCTTCGAACAAAAGGAACTCAACATGAGGCAGAGGAGGTGGTTGGAACTGATCAAGGACTATGACTGCGAAATTCACTATCACCCAGGCAAGGCTAATGTGGTTGCTGACGCCCTTAGCCGAAAAGGACGTCCCGAACCAATTCGGGTGAGGGCTTACCAAATAATCATGATGCCTGATGTTATGAAACAGGTGAGGGAGTTTCAGGATGAAGCATTAAGAGAAGACAGAGTCAACTCTGAAAGAATGAAAAGGCAGGTTTCAGATTTGGGGGAAAACACCCTGGGTGTTAGAACCCGATCTGGCCGGGTGTGGGTCCCTCTCTACGGGGATTTGAGGGGGAAGATCATGGATGAGGCTCACAAAACTCGCTATTCCATTCATCCTGGTGCCACAAAAGTGTACCAAGATCTGAAGAAAGAATACTGGTGGCCAGGAATGAAGCGAGATGTGGCTAAGTACGTAAGCAAGTGCTTGACTTGTCTGCAAGTGAAGGCAGAGCACCAAAAGCCATATGGAAAAATCCAGCCTTTGGATATCCCCGAATGGAAATGGGAACAAATCACAATGGACTTCATCACGAAGCTACCTCGCACGGCGAGAGGAAGCGACGCGATCTGGGTGATTGTTGACCGTCTAACAAAGAGCGCCCATTTCCTACCAATTCGTGAGACGTATTCCTCTGAGAGATTGGCAGAGCTATTTATCAAGGAGATCGTGGCTCGTCACGGCGTGCCAGTGTCTATCGTTTCGGATAGGGACACGCGGTTTACTTCTAAATTCTGGAAGAGGTTCCACGACTCAATGGGGACTAGACTGCATATTAGTACGGCTTACCACCCCCAAACGGATGGTCAGTCGGAAAGGACGATTCAAACGTTAGAAGACATGCTACGAGCCTGTGTGATTGACTTTGGAGGAAGTTGGGATGAGCACTTACCGTTGGCGGAATTCTCATATAATAATAGTTACCATGCCAGCATTGGTATGCCCCCTTACGAAATGTTGTATGGTAGGAAGTGCAGAACGCCCGTGTGTTGGGGTGGCATTGGGCAAAAGAAACTGGGGAGCCTTGAAGTAATCGAGGTCACAACGGAGAAGTTAGATAAGATTAAGGCATTCATGAAAGCTGCAAAAGATCGCCAGAAGTCTTATGCTGATAAGAGGCGTAGACCTATAGAATTTGAGGTTGTTGACAAGGTTATGCTCAAAGTATCGCCTTGGAAAGGGATCATTAGGTTTCGAAAAAGGGGAAAGCTAAGCCCAAGGTTCATAGGGCCATTCCGCATTCTCGCAAGGGTAGGGGAGGTGGCCTACAGACTAGAATTACCTGATGAGTTAAGTGGAATTCACCCTACGTTCCATGTATCTCATCTTAGAAAATGTTTAGCAGACGATGATGCATTGGTACCATTAGAGGATATTGAAGTCGACGAGCGACTGAATTATGTAGAGCAGCCGGTGGCCATCCTGGATTGGAAGGAGAAACGCTTACGTAATAAAGTAGTTCCGCTGGTACGAGTACAATGGAAACACAGAAAAGGATCAAAATCTACGTGGGAGACCGAGGAAGATATGAGGAAATTTTATCCTCAATTGTTTGAGGACTGACAGGTTTCGAGGACGAAACCTAAATAAGTCCGAAATTTCCCGAAGACAAGCCATGTAATAATAATGGGCTTTTAAGGGATTAATTTAAGAAATAAGGATAAATTGTTGGGGTATGGACCAAACTAGCCTTAATGGGCTATGTGTTGGTGGGTTTAAGGGCTCTAATCAGCCATTAAACAATGCATGATCAGATTCATTTCAACATTATCAACCCTAGCCACCAAATTCGTAGAGAGAGAAAGTAGAGAGAGAAAGTGGTGAAATCACAAGATTTGAAGCTTCTAAGATCAAGGGATTGAAGATCTGGGTGTTTGTGCATCAAATCTCAAAGAAAGGAGCAACAAACAAGGTAAGAATCGACCTCTAAACCTCTCTGTTGATCAAACCCGGATTCAAGGGTTTTGGGGTTTTAAAAGTCTCAAAGAAACACATAAAGATCGAATTTTTACGTATGAAAACGTGTAAAAATGCTAGAAATGGTTTCATGGAAGGTAAACCAAGGATTTGGACGTAAAAAGTTAAGATTTTGGGTTAAAAACGGACTGATTCGTCACTGATATGCATCCAGCGAAACTGTGCCCCGATCCAGCGAAACTGAGCACTCATCCAGCGAAATTAGGCAGCGAAACTAAGAGAAGTTTCAGCGAAACTACAGTTTCGCTGGGGCGAAACTGCTGTTTCGCTGATATGTTCGCAAGTGCCCAGGTTGACCCTTAGATATTGCAAAACTAGGAAGTTCCAACGAAAGTTGGGCGCTCAAGGCAGCGAATCTGTCTAGCGAAACTAGCAGAAGTGCTGCCTAGCGAAACTGCTGGCGAAACTGCAGCTTCGCTGCAGCGAAACTGTAGGCGAAACTATGAAGAAAATGACGTTTTTGTGTATTAACTTTCATGCAGCTAGAGTGTTTGGACTATAGCTTAAGTAACTTAGGATTGAAGTTAATTGCTAAGTTCAGGTGAGTTCTAGATCCCCTTATTTAAGTGTTTTCCATGTTTTTAGGGCTATTATGCATACTAAATATAAGGTTTTCAAGATAAGGATGACTAGTATTTGGTATGTGGTGCACTTAATAAGTTACTTATTATATATTATGTGAAAGATAATATTAATAAGAAGTGGAACCTAATGAATGTTACCCCGGGCCCGTATGATGATGAAAAGTCTTGCAAGCACTATGATAGACTTCACTTATGTGAGTCTCACGTATGATGATGGATCCGTATTCATGAGCGGGCTGAGTGCCTTATAGTGTGTATCAACTGTCGGGGGTTAGCTACCGTTTTCATGCGTACCGACAAGGATTGGCATTTGTTGTCAATCAACATGGAGCTCTTGCTTTGTGCAATCTCGTTTATGCTAAAGTTGAAGATATTAATGAATGAAAGATAATGAACATGCTTATTATGATGAAATGTATGTATTACGTATGCGTGGTCATTATATAAAAGACAAAGTTATATTTACTATTTACTTAAAACTATAACTCACTCAGCAAAGCTGACTTTTATGCATAATAGTTGGCAGGTAGGTGCTGATGCTGAGGATGGTACTGTGGAGCTACTTGGGGAAATGTGGATGGCATTCCTGTTTATGAAACCTCTATTGTAATTTATGAACAAGAATTATGTTTTGGTTTACAATTAAAAAGGACATGTATTTGAGCATGATATGGTTTCTAAGTATTAACTGAATGTTTTAATTACTTCCGCTGCGATGTTTTGCTATCGAACCGATTTTTATGCTATGATTAACCAACTGTGAGGCTTCCCGGGAACGGGGCCTTACATTAGGTGTACCATTGCCATGTGCAATACCTTTCTATTTCGTGGTACTGGACCTAGGTCTATCATAGACCTTCTATAATGATGCATCGCATCTCTTGGCCACGACACCTAAGGTATGCGGTAATGGTTCTATACAACTGGTCGATCACCTCATACTTTTGCTTGCAAGCCTTTCATTCGTTCATTTATTCATTAATTCATGCATTCATTCATTATGTTCCTCTTTTCATTATCTTCCACTTTACATTACATAATACTTTTTATTTATTCATTGACATCGCAACCACGGGAAGACAATCATACAAAATAATGAGGAACATCAACATACACAGTAGCATCATCATGCAAGGCATTATCATACATACATCATACATAAACATGCAACATCGTCATGCCCAACACATCCTCTAAGACCTCAACAGTCAACTTACATGAACTTACGGGAACTTCCACGTCAAAACTTACATCTGCACTTTCCCTAGAAAGTCAGTAATGAAACTATGCTTCTACTCGGGTACAACAGACCTATTTGGGCGTATGGGCACTCTTCAGCCGCATGGCTTCCATGCGATTGAACATCATGCGAATGGACCACTGCGGATGAACTCCAATGCGGATGAACACCTAGTCGTGCGAATGGACCCTCAATCGTGCGAATGAACACTATGCGAATGGACCTCATGCGGTTGAACACTATGCGAATGGGCACCTATGCGAATGGGCTCTCAGTCGCATGACCCCCCATGCGACTGGACCCCCAGTCGTGCGACTGAATCTTAGTCGTGCGAATGAACTCCAATCGCACCTCAATCGGCCGAATGGCCTCCAGTCGGTCGCCTAGCCCTAGCTGATGCAGAATGCAGTTCATCCCGAACCCAATCTGCCATTTTCGACCTCCAAGCTCATCCAAACTCATTCTAAGCCCAAATCGACCCTCTTAAACCTTAGGAATGCATACTATAACACCATTTAAGCACACACAAGCCCAAAATCAAACTCCAAACGCATCAGACGGAATCACACCCAAATGGGTCAAGCACACACACATACAAAAACGGGTTTACTATGTGTTCCAGCCCCAAATCAGTTGAAAAGAAGTAAAATAGGGGTCCTAGAACTCACACAAACTACAAGAAGAAGCAGAGCTTCGTCTAGACCCACTACACGACGATTTTGCACACTCGAATCCACCCGAACCAACTTTTTTTCTCTATTTTCTTCCTTTTCTCTCTTCTTTCTCTCTTCTTGCTGAAATATGGGTGTGGGGAGAGGGTAAGGGCTGCCCTCTCCCTTCAAATATCCCCATTTACCCAACTTTCTCGTGTTGGCGAGTTTGGTCCCCCGACTTTGGACTTTATTTCTTTTTCTCCTTTCATTGGCTTCAAAGAAAATATCCGGGTGTTACAAGTCCACCCCCCTTATATAGGTTTCGTCCCCGAAACATGTTATTCCTCCAACAAATGTGGGTAATGCTGTCTCATTTCTTCTTCGGTCTCCCACGTTGACTCCGATCCCTTCCTGTGCTTCCACTGTACACGCACAAGAGGAACCACTTTATTTCTCAGCCTCTTCTCT
>JABSNV010000021.1:0-12500 GCA_024085815.1 Flaveria linearis
ATGCAAATAATAGGAAAAGTTAGTGAGGAAGAGGTGCAAGAAGAACAAGAGCAACATACTCAGAGAGAAATTTGTGCTCTAGAAGATTTGGAGAAGAGTAGAGTGATGACTGGTACGATGAAGTACTAGATGATAAGGATATTGATGAAGTGCAATTTGAAATAACTTTCTCTCCACTTGAGCCAATTCAAGAACAGGGTGAAAGACCTCAAGATTTTGAAGATAGATATAACTATCTTGTTAGGATGAAATACAACCGTGGATTTTTGGATGGGCTGACAGTTTCTCAAATTAATGATGAATATGAGAAGTGTATTGCTGCTGAGTTAGTCGCTTAAATCGATCCAAATGAGATAGTTATGGAACATGGCGAATGGAATATTGCTCAGGAGAGTATAAACATTGAGGAAGTGCCCAGATCTGAGCTGCATCACCCTGGTCCTGAAGAAATGAGTATTCCAGTTTTAAGATCTTGGTTGTAGGCTCAAAATTATCCGTGGAAAAGATTAAAAAGGCTTCAATCTGTCTCATTGAGGAATCTTGTCAGAAGCTTTCAGCAAACTGAAAAGCAGTCAAACAAAATGATTATTCTGGACACTAACAATCCTCAATATCTGGATATTACAAAAAGAACAAGAATTCTAAAGCCTCAAGAAATCAAGCAAATGGCTCAAAATACTAGTGCTCATGAGAGTAAAAGAGAGCTGATCAAGATGTTCTCTGGTTCAGAAAAACAAGCTTATAAAGCTTCTTTTGAACATAAATAATTATTTGATAGTGCTAGATCTACGGGTGATTTGGTTAGAAATGTGTTGTAAAAAGGACAATCAGTTGCTGAACTGTTGAATGCAATGATTGCTCCAGATTTTACAAACCAAGTCAAGATTATCGCATGGAAGTATGACGAGATTTTTGATTCATTTTTTATAAAAAGAGTAAATGTTGTATGTGATGTGTATCATTTTTACTCTAGCATCATTAAGCTTCCAGTGCAAGATCTGAAAGAGTTAAACAAACTACCACTTATAAATCGATCTGGATCCAAAAGAGGTGATATGTTTGTTGAACTTTGAGAAGAGGTATAGCAAGAGCAAGTAACTTCCTTCAAACTAGATGTGATCAAGAAGATAAGGAATACTTTGCTATGTTAAAGAAGAATAAAAAGATAAAGGGGTTACAGACTGAAGAAGAGCATTTCATGGTTGGATTTTGCAACCAATATTTTGAAAAAGTTACAACTCCGGGCTTAAAAGTGATTGATGGTACCCAAAAGTCCAAACCAATACTTCGATGGTTTTATAATACGGAGACATTTAGCTTAAGTTGGTCCGTAATCTAGAACAATGGGACAAGGACATGATTAAACTTTTTGGTGCATTTGAGCTCAAATTGCTTCATTTGAGTTATATTTCATTCCTCTCGGTACAAAAGTTTGAGAAAGTGTCTCCTGAAGTTGCTGAGCAAGACAAGAAATATTTTCTTTCCATCATCTTTGTGATGAATGCAGCGATGGAAAGAATCTCTCTGAGAAAAGCCCTTGCTTATGCAAACATATTGAAGAAGGACATAAAAGATATAGAGTTCATGCACATTTCAAGAAAAGGTGTATTGGAGGTATACTCGAAGGAAAGCTCAAAACCCATCGAGTTATACGCCAATATTGATATCATTGGACTATCAAAAGATACATTGGAAAGGATGAGTCATATGGATTTTAAAACAAACATTCAAGACCAGAACAGGGAATTCTTGCTAGTAAGTTCAAGTCAGCAATAGCTAATGCATTAAAGGAAGAGGAATTATTCAAAAAGAAGCCGATGTTTAAAGTAAAAGAAGAACCAGAAGACTTCTTTGAAGATTGAAGATGAATGTGCAGGAAGATAGAAGATAGATGAATGAAGCTGAGAAGAATGGAGAAGATAAAAGACTGAAGACTGAAGATTAGGTGAAGAAAAAATATGTAGACAAGAGAAGAAAACGACAACAAGACTGAAGATTTTGAACACAGAAGACAAGGTCAATCTTAGGGGGAGTATTGTTAGTACTTCTTTAAAGATTAACATTTTGTTTTTATGTGTCTTTTTATGTTTTTGTTATAGTGTAAGAACTAGTATTGTAATTAGTTAGTTCCTTTTTGTTTATTGATAGTATATATAGCTTAGACTTGTGTTGGTTAGAGGTATGTACGAATCTGCTACTTACACGTTGTAATTGTCTTTGCTATTTCAATAAACTCTATGAATTTTTGTTGATATTGTGCTTTGATCTGATTACTTTGTTTGTATTTCATTGAATTGTTCACTAATATCATTACAGATCTATACATTCGATCCTATCAATAATGCATGTACAAATGAATGTAAAGTATTACGTAATGAAGTGAAAGATAACAAAGATGGAAAGTGAAACGTAATGAACGAATGAATGGCTTGCAAGCAAATTGAATGGAAGTGCACAACCATGTTGTCGTTAGCTCAAGTGTACGGTATAGCTAACCCGAAGGATGCACACAGGGTCAATCACTAAGATCGACATGACCTTTATAGCATACCCTAGGTGACTGGGTCAACTTTGTGCCCAACCTTCGAGGTCTATTTATAGACCTCAGGCCCAGCATCAACTTCGTGCATAATATTCAGGGTATTGCACATTGGTCCGACAGAACGTGAAAGATAATAATGAAAGGAAGAATGAGAAAGATAATGATGATGATAATGAAGGTTATCTGGATGTATCAATGATGTGTGCTCGCATACAAAAGTAATGTATTTTAATCAAGAAGGATATTTTTGTATAAAAAACACACAAGGTATTTAATAATTTTAGAACTAGGACTCACTCAGCAACGCTAACTTTTACGCATTTTCAGTTGTCAGGTAATTATTGCTGAGGATGGCATGTGGGAGAAGTTACTCATTGGGGCAAGACTGGTATCCGTTCATGTATAGTGATTTTTTTGTAATGTAATGCAACTAATTGAGTATTTTGTAACCCTAACTTGCAACGATGTATTATTTTGCAACATTAATTATATGCATGAATGGTTTTTGTTAACTTAATTCTGCTGCAATGTTTTTAAGAAATATGCATGGTTTTGTGTAAATTGCTATGTTTGTCCAACTATGAGGTCTCCGGAAACAGGGCCTTAAAACAGAACTGCATTTTCTTTATTGATTGATGGATCGTTGATGTTGTGTTCTTCAAAGAAGGAGAGTACGTTGGGGAATTTGTTCAGTCAGAACCAAAGCGGTTGTGGGAGTGAGATTCTCAATGGTATTTTTTCAAACTGAATGTGATATACAAATTATATCCTTGCATCCTATCCATCCGCACAATTGAAATGATACAAAATTACTAATTTGCCCCTTTCATTTACAGCCATGATCACCATGATCTATGGCCCATATTAGTTCTTTTGGTTTCTTCTTTAAAATAATTCTCATTTGAATATCCCCCCTCTCTCTATATATATATATATATATATATATATATATATATATATATATATATATATATATTATATTGTGACATCCGGTCATTTTCCGTTACAAAACTCTGTTAGTTCCGTTAAGTTTTGCATACACGTGTCGTAAGCACACACTAGTTGTCGTTTGACGTTGGTGACCTAATAATAATTAATAATGTTAAATTAATAATAATCTAGCGGATTAGATGATTATTTTGTTATGCTTATGTGTTTACGCGATTTAAAGACTATTTGAGAATTTTATCGCGTAACGTGGAAACGCGTGTGTTAATCGTATGTCTTGTGTTTTATAAAATAAAACATATAAGTGTTACCATTAGTTATATGTTATATTATTAACTTAAAGACACCTTACAAAGAGTTTAAAAGCTTAAATTTTATAAAATACAAAATGCAAGGGTTAAAAGGGTAAATGAGATTAATTAAATTAAAACAAAACAAAACCCTAGCCCCCACCTTCCCACGGTCGCGATCTCACTCCCCTCTCCCTCTCCCTGTGAATTTCAGCCAAGAACAAGCACAAACCCTTCGATTTTGGTCGATTACAAGTGATAGAACAAGTTAGAAGCATCAATTTCAAGCCATTGCACGTTTATAGGTGAGTTTTTACATGTTGTTGGTTGGGTTGCATGCTTGGCCGAAGCCTACATTCGAATTGAGTGTTGATGAGGTCGATTTCTTGATCAATTGATGATGTTAATATGTAGGTGGATTGTATACATGTTGTTAAACGTTGATTATGCATGAATGATACGTTGTTAATAGATGGATCATGAACTTTGAGGCTAGATGAACCCTAATTCGAAATTCATGTGGATTATATGGAATTGATAGCTGTTTGATGTTGTTGATATGTTAATTAGATACTATGAATGCTACAAAACACGAATCTTACAAGAAATTGATGAATTGAGAGCTTTGTTTATAGGTTACTAATAATAGTAACTTTATTTTGCATGTAATGTTGAATTGGTAATGTGTTGATGTTATGGATGTGTTTATGTTGTTGATTAGCTGCTAGATTGTTGATATGAATGCTAGAAATCTTAGGTTGGATGTTGTTGTTCATATCTTGCCAAAAGTAGAAACTTTTTAGATATGAATTGATGAATTATGCTAGTTTGATGTTGTTGATCATGCTTGGATGTTGTCATGAACTTGAAATAGTATATTAATGATGAATTATGTATACATTGGGTGTGTAGTAGATTTTGGGATGTACTTTCCCAAAAAGGGAAACTTTATTTTGGATGAACCTTGGATATTGGGAATTGGACATCTTCATGGCATTAGGATCATGCTAGAATGCTTGTTGTGGACGCCAAACGTGATAGAACCTATTAATTAGGTTGTATGAAATGTCTATTTGGTTATGTGTGGTTATGTACTTTGTTGATCATGTATGGTATTGGATGTTGATTAGTAACTAGGACATCATGTTTGGGACTGGAAATCAATCATCTTGATGTATGTGGTATGTAATGGGCATGTTGAATGTGTTGTGATTAGTATGGATGATTAATTGGTAAATTACCTGTTTTGACCCGTATATGCTAATTCATGGTTATAGGTCATAAAGTAGGTTATGCATGATGTGACCTTTATATGATGCATTAGTTGTGTTATGGATACACTGAGCATGGTAGATATTAAGGACTTACCTAACTTGTATGATATTTACATATATATGATCTAAGCAATACATAGGGAATGTAGCATCATATGTGATTCATTGGAATGTTAATCATGTATAATATATGATCATGTCTGTTTAAATGGTTTACAACACATAATGTCACTAAAGGGTCAAACGGGTCAACTGGGTCAAACATGTCTATTCTTCTAAAACCTTAAGTCTTTGGTTGAAGTGCACTTAGTGTTTCACATATTCTCTGTTTACACATACTCATGTACTTACATGATCTAGGTAACCTCTGAGGGTTGACTGTTCACTTTGTCTTTCAAGTAAACTCTAAGTACTCAATACGCGTATCAGGTGAGTTCATGCCACACTGTTTACTTAATCTCTTTTTGGGGGAGATAGCATACTGGTAACTCTACAAACGCTTTATGCATTTAAGTTGTGTATGATATTAATATAGTGTTGTTTACCATGATAAAGTCCTCACACTTTCGAATTGTTAATATTGAATAACGGGGAAACTTGGGTAGTACTACTGGGTCTGACGAGCCTACCTGTGTGACTCGAGGTCAACCGGGTGCAATTTGTCCTACGAACATTTGTCACGACCTGGTAAGTTGTGAAAGGAGGCAAACATATCACAGTCAGCTTCAATTGCGAAATCACTATGAATTAATATCTATTGTTAATAGACTAGCTATCTGTTACAGTACACATGCTTATATATCATAACTGTTAAACTGTTATGTTTAAACGCAAACTCTTGAACTCACCAAACATTGTGTTGACATTTTAGTATGCTATTCTCAGGTCGATAATCCAGCTTGCCAATAGGAGCACTGCAGGGTCTAGCATGCATTTTGAGACTTAGACTATAAACGCATTTACTTGTCTTTACAATTTGGGTTTTAAACAATTGGTTGGCGCATGTTTTGCCATAATATACATTTTTATATTTTGGGTTTGCTTTATCTACAATATGCTTCCGCATGGTTTTAAAGTTTAAATTTTGGTTGTTTTATTTAAAAGTTGGCATATAGAGTTGTTCCGAGTAATTATTCTGTGATCCTGGTTTGTTCACATGCCTCGCGGTAAAACTCCGCACGTGGATTTTGAGGGTGTGACAGATTGGTATCAGAGCTAGTGGTGATAGAGAACTAGGTTGCATACACACTAGACTATAACCGCACACAGTTAGTTAGTTACTTGTTCCTGATTTCTCTACTGTATACTCATTGGCATACACCTCACACTCTCTGCAGCATGGCATCGTCATCTAGAGCTCCTGGTAAGCAACCAGCATCACCCACTCGATCAGGTCCCCACCTCCTGGACCAGTACCCGACTGGCCTCGCTTAGACTATCCACAAGGAGAGTTTGACTGGGATCAACCGTTTGTGCCACCTGAACGCGACCCTCCGCGAGACTGGAGTTTTTATCCTGAGTTCGTGGACCATATTATGTATAGGGAACGTGTACCTACCCCGAGGCCTAGAACAAGAACCAACACCGAACAACCACTACCTTCACTCCCAAGGACGGTGCAGTCCAACGAGCAAGTGATTGCTGCGTTGGTGGCAACTCTGGATACGGAGCAGCATCGAGTCAGGCGACTCACGAGCGACGTTTGTACACTACAGCACGAGGTGTACAAACTACGACACCAGCTGATGCCCTTGAGGAACAACATGGTAAACCTTGGAGGGATGTTACCACATGCGGGACGGTTACCAGACACTTAGTGGACGCGTGACTGCTCGAGAACAGTACGACGAAGCAGCCGACAATAGGATTGCTACCTTAGAAGCCCAGTTGGCGGCGCTTCAGATCGCCATAGCTCCTGCTCCTGTGGAGGCCCTGGAGGAGGAGGAGGAACCTAAAGAGGAACCTGAAGAAGAACTTGTGGAGATGGAAGATGACAGTGACGGGTCGGATATCATTGACTGATTCTATTTTTTTTCTTTATTTCTTTTCCTTTAAATGACATGGCTATGTAGTATTTCTTTCTTTTGGAACCTATGTGGGAAGGGTTGTTTTCCCACCCGAACAACAAACTCAAATTTTGACATTGATAAATGATTTATGACTTATTTGCAATTTATTTACCTTTGGTTATTATTTTTGTTATGAATGTTATGGATGAGATGATTCATTACTTTCTTATTGTTTACTATACTTCAATAAGATAAATATATTTGATGTTACTCATTGTTGTATTTGTGAATGTAAAGTGAATAATGGACGCCCGAGGACGTAGACGTGGTTGAGGAAGCGGACGTGGACGTGGCGCCGGTGATCAAGGCGTCGGTACTATTAATATGACACCTGCGGAACTGGCTGCCCTAATCAACGAGCAAGTACAAGCAGCGGTAGCTGCTGCCCAAGTAGGACAGCCAGCAGGTAAACGATAATGGGAAGTTACATCAAATACCATAGTTAATCGAATAAGATATCTGATCAATGTTTACCGTGTTAAAGCAGGACCACCAGTGTGTACTTACAAGTCCTTTATGGACTGTAAGCTACACACCTACAGTGGAACTGAGGGAGCTGTAGGGTTGGTAAGGTGGTTTGAGAAGATGGAGTCCGTGTTCTCAAAGTGTAACTATCCATGAAATACGCTACTGGAACGTTGGATGGTGCTGCATTGTCCTGGTGGAATGCTCAAGTGCAGATGCTAGGGCAAGCCATGGCAAATGAACTCCCTTGGAATGAGTTTAAAGAGATGATGACGAGGAGTACTGTCCTCGAAATGAGGTACAAAAGCTGGAAATGGAATTTTGGCAACTGAAAATGCAAGGTTTAGAGATCGAGGCATATACCACTAGAACTCATGAGCTGGCCACACTATACCCAGGAATGGTAAACAGATGCACAAGCGGGTGGAACACTACATTCGGGGATTGGTGCTCGAGATTAGGAGTATGGTGACTTCCTCCAACCGGCTACTATCCAACAAGCTATTCGCCTAGCCCACAAACTGACCGATGAAGCGGTGGAGCAAGGACGGTTACCAAAACGGGGCGCTACGGCGAGCGTGCCCGATAACAAGAGGAAGTGGGATACCTCCAACAACAACAACAATAAATCATCATCATCCGTGGTCAACATCAACCTCAGCAACAACCACTGCAGCACAACAAAGGAGGTTCGACAACAATCGTAATTTCAACCAGTCGGTTTCGAACAATCAAGGACCGAGCGATTACGATGGTAAACAACCAAGGTGCACGCGGTGCAACTATCATCATGTGGGAAGATGTGACAATTTCAAGTGTCAACGGTGTGGCAAAATGGGACACTTAGCCAAAGATTGCTGTGGTGAGTTGGTTAAGAAGCCACAGCAACCTCAGGAGACCCCCAAGGGTTGCTTTGAATGTGGGAAAGAAGGGCACTACAGGCGAAACTGCCCGCAGCTGAGGAAAAACGGTAATGGCAATGGCCAAAAAAACAACAACCAAGGCAATAACAATAACAATGATGGAAACGGCAATGGAAATGGTGGTAACAATAATGGAGCCAATGGGAGAGCCTTCGTCATTGGCTCAGGTGAGGCTCTAAATGACCCTACAACTGTTACGGGTAGGTTTTTGTCAATGGATGTTTCACTACAGTACTGTTTGATACTGGAGCTGATAGGAGTTTCATATCGTTAAAGTTCTGTAGTCTTTTAAGTGATATTCCTTCTGCCTTAGAATCCAAATACACCGTAGAATTGACCGACGGTAAACAAATCCATGTAACACACATCCTTAGGATTGTAAGATAGAACTCGCTGGTCATACTTTCGCTATAGATCTTATGCCTGTTACACTGGGAAGTTTTGACATGGTGGTAGGCATGGATTGGCTCTCTAATAAGCAAGCGGAAGTCATATGCCACGAGAAAATCATACGAATCCCTATTGGTGACGAAATGCTTACAGTCAGAGGCGATAGGAGTGGTGCAGTAATGGGCATTATCTCTTACATGAAGGCACAAAAGTTGTTGTGAAAAGGTCGTTTGGCTATTCTGGCACTCGTCACAGATAAGCAACCGGAGGAAAGGAGAATGGAGGACATACCTGTGGTACAGACTTTCCAGAGATGTTTCCAGAGGATCTTCCCGGACTACCACCTCATCGCCAAGTGGAATTCCAAATCGAACTGACTCCCGGTGCATCCCCGATTGCTAGAGCACCTTATCAATTAGCACCGAACGAACTACAGGAGTTGTCATCACAACTTCAGGAGCTTTTAGATAAGGGCTTTATTCGACCTAGCACATCACCTTGGGGAGCCCCTGTCCTCTTTGTTAAGAAGAAAGATGGCACGTTTCGAATGTGCATCGATTATAGGGAGTTAAACAAAGTCACAGTCAAGAACCGATACCCTCTACCTTGTATCAACGACCTGTTTGATCAGCTTCAGGGATCCAGCTATTATTCGAAGATCGACTTGAGGTCTGGTTATCATCAACTCAGAGTCCGTGAGGAGGACATCTCCCAAACTGCATTCCGTACTCGTTATGGTCATTACGAGTTCTTGGTCATGCCTTTTGGGTTGACTAATGCACCTGCGGTGTTCATGGACCTCATGAATCGCGTGTGCAAACCCTATCTTGATCAGTTAGTCATCGTGTTTATCGATGATATACTGATATACTCTAAGACCAAGGAGGATCATGAAGAGCACTTACGATTGAACTTGGAATTGTTGAAGAATGAGCAACTGTACGCCAACTTTTCTAAGTGTGACTTTTGGATACGCGAAGTGCAATTTCTAGGTCACATTGTTAATGAGAAGGGAATACATGTTGATCCTGCCAAGATTGTAGCGATAAAGAATTAGGCTATACCCAAAACGCCGAGTGAGATAAGGCAATTTCTGGGATTAGCAGGGTATTACCGACGATTCATAGAGGGATTCTCTAAGATTGCACAACCTCTCACAGCCTTGACCCAAAAGGAATGACATACAAATGGGGTGAAAGTCAAGAGGCGGCTTTTCAGTTACTAAAACAGAAAATCTGTAGTGCACCGATATTGGCACTGCCAGAGGGAACAGATGATTTCGTGGTGTATTGTGACGCATCCATTCAAGAATTGGGTTGTGTCCTGATGCAACGCAACAAAGTGATAGCTTATGCCTCGAGACAACTGAAGGTTCACGAGAAGAACTATACCACCCATGACTTGGAATTGGGTGCAGTGGTTTTTGCCTTAAATATTTGGAGACATTACTTGTACGTACCAAATGCACTATCTACACCGATCACAAGAGTCTTCAGCACATCTTTGAGCAAAAGGAGTTGAATATGAGGCAACGACGTTGGGTAGAACTTCTGAACGATTATGATACGCTATCAAGTACCATCCTGGAAAGGCGAACATAGTTGCCGATGCCCTAAGCCGAAAAGAAACAACTAAACCCAGGCGGGTGTGAGCCTTACAACTTACAATTAGTACCCATCTGCCGAACAAGTTAAGGAAGACAGATAGAAGCCTTGAAAGAGGAAAATATTGGTTCTGAGTCATTACGGGGAATGGATAAGCAATTGGTAGTGAAAGAGGATGGAATTCGGTACTTCATGGATAGACTTTGGGTGCCTATCTATGGAAATCTGAGAGATTTAGTTATGAGTGAGGCACATAAGTCTAAATACTCCATACATACTGGATCTGACAAGATGTATCACGACCTAAAGGCGCACTATGGTGGCCTAATATGAAGGCGGATGTAGCTACGTATGTGAGCAAGTGTTTGACCTGCTCGAAGGTAAAGGTGGAATACCAAAAACCATCCAGACTGTTACAACAACCGAGATACCAATGTGAAAATGGGAACAAATTTCCATGGATTTTATTACTAAGTTACCCCGGACTACTACTGGTTGCGACACAATATGGGTTATTGTGGACAGGTTGATTAAGTCCGCTCACTTTCTTGCAATCAAGGAAACGGATAAGATGGAGAAGTTAACCCGATTTATCTTAAGGAAATCGTTTCGAGACACGGTGTACCGATCTCAATTATTTATGATCGCGATGCTCGTTTCACGTCACACTACTGGCAATCACTACAAAAATCTCTGGAACACGATTGGATATGAGTACTGCTTATTATCCACAAACTGATGGCTAGAGTGAGTTTACCATACAGACTTTGGAGGATATGCTTCGTGTTTGTGTGATTGATTTCGGGAACAACTGGGAAGTTCACCTACCATTGGTGGAATTTTCGTACCACAACAGTTATCACACTAGCATACAGGCAGCACCTTTCGAGGCTTTGTATGGGAGAAAGTGTCGATCACCGGTTTGCTGGGCTGAAATTGGTGATAGTCAACTAACAGGTCCCGAGCTAATTCATGAAACAACTGAGAAGATTGTGCAGCAGCGCGGGATAGACAGAAAAGTTATGCTGACAAGAGACGGAAACCTCAAGAGTTTCAAATTGGTGACAAAGTCTTATTGAAAGTCTCACCGTGGAAAGGCGTAGTTCGGTTTGGCAAGCAGGAAAGCTGAATCCGAGGTATGTTGGACCATTTGAGATATTGGAAAGAATAGGTCCAGTGGCCTATCGACTAGCCTTACCCGATTCGCTGAGTGGAGTCCATAATGTGTTCCACGTTTCAAATCTGAAGAAGTGTCTATCTGATGAGACACTAATTGTACCACTAGAGGATGTTCAAGTGGATGAACAATTACGCTTTATCGAAGAACCAGTCAAGGTGATGGACCGTGAGGTGAAAACACTTAAGCAAAGCAAGATACCCATAGTCAAAGTTCGTTGGAACTCGCGACGTGGACCGGAATTCACATGGGACATGAAGATCAAATGAAGCTTAAGTACCCCTAACCATTCGAGACGATGCCTGCAGACAAAGGTATTGATTTAAATTTTAGGACGAAATTTCTTTCAACATGGGATGATGTGACAACTCACCAACACTGACTAGATTTTGATTTCTGTATGCCAATGCAGTAGACCAGTGATGGAACACTCTCACCATGTGATGGAACACTCTCACCATGTAACGCAATTTTTGGGACGAAAATTCTTTCAACATGGGGAAAATGTGACATCCGGTAATTTTCCATTACAAAACTCCGTTAGTTCCGTTAAGTTTTGCATACATGTGTCGTAAGCACACACTAGTTGTCGTTTGACGTTGGTGACCTAATAATAATTAATAATGTTAAATTAATAATAATCTAGGGGATTAGATGATTATTGTGTTATGCTTATGTGTTTACGCGATTTATAGACTATTTGGGAATTTTATCGCGTAACGTGGAAACGTGTGTGTCAATTCGTATGTCTTGTGTTTTTATAAACTAAAAACATATAAGTGTTACCATTAGTTATATGTTTATATTATTAACTCAAA
>JABSNV010000021.1:20000-100000 GCA_024085815.1 Flaveria linearis
CTTATATTAACTTAAAAACGAACTAGTTTGAAACCTTTGACTGAAAAAAAGAACGTGCATGACAAAATATTATGTAGTATTTTTATAGACATCGACTGAAAGGATTAAAAAACGATATTTAGAAAAATCTCATTACTTTTTTAAAATTTGAATGACTTTTGTAATGAAAGGATAAACGCGTAAAATTATATGATTGGATACCAACTTTCCAAGAAGTTGCAGCAACCCATTCTTCAACTAGCTTTATTCACTAAATCATTGTTATCATCCAAACCTACCCAATCATGTTAAAATATTTAAATCCCAAAAGTACCATTCCTTTATATCTGTCTTATTATTTCTATTTAGTTTTTCATAAAGTTAAGTTTTGTCCTTTGAAAGAAGATGACTGAATTATAATATTACAAGTAGAATTGTGACTCGCGTGTTACTGCAGTTATCTTTTCATCACTTTTGAAAACGATAATTCATAACGGTGATATACTTGAAAATATATCTTTATATTTTGTTAAGTCAAGATTAATTGTATAGATTTAGAATTTTATTCAACTCTTTTAATAAACTTTTGTACATATTTATCTCTTTGTATGTAGTGTATATATAGGTTAACCTAAATAACATGTGTGTTGATTTATATGTGTGATTGCAGGAAAAACATCATAATTAGTCAATTTTGAAAATTGACCAAATGTAAGAACTATCTACGGATGAAAAATGTGTACTTCCGTAGACGTTCTCGCTTGAACATGTAACTCCCGACCCCTCTTACCACCCGTATTATCCGATTTGTCCACGAGAAGCTCACAGATTTGTTCTTTGGTTGCCCGGATGAAAACTTCCCATGGAGGTCACCCATCCCTGGATTGTTGTCACCTGAGCACCCTTAACTGTGGAGTTCTCCTCTCATCCATAGCCAGTGCACCTAAAACGCGTTGGTGATATTAGAGACTAGACATTCCTTATGAACAAGGAACCTCTTCTGTACACGGCCGATGTGGGGTTTATTTAGGGTGTCATAATCATCCCCCCTTTGGACTCATCGTCCTCGATGAGCCCGAGAAGTCACATCCTCGGTGAGGTATGTCCCACATCCCGAACGACACATGAGTGGCTCTGATACCATCCTGTAACACCCGGTCCCTCATACCACCAATATTGTCCGCTTTGCCCATGAGAAGCTCACGGATATGTTTTTTGGTTGCCCGGGTGAAAACTTACTAGGGAAGTCACCCATCCCTGGATTGTTGTCACCTGAGTACGCATAACTGTAGAATTCTCCTCTCATCCATAGCCAATGCGCCCAAAATACGTTGGTGATATTAAAGACCAAACATTCCTTATGAACCAGGAATCTGTCATGTCCACGGCTCATGTGGGATTTCTTAAGGGTGTCACAGAACATAACAAAGGTATATTTGTCCGTGGAACTCAGCAGAAGCACGATTACAACAACGGAAGAACAAGTCCTCTAATCAAGTTAATCTTGCTCCTGCGGAAGAAGAATAACTTGTTGTTGCGGATGAAGTTCAATTTGAAGATCAAACCAACTCCTACAGATAAACAAAATACTTTGTGTACTTCCATCATCAAGGAAGTCACATGAAATCAACAAGTCAAACTCTGAGGTGATGTCATCAAGTCAACATCAGAGTCAAACATTTTATTTGTGTAACTTTCTTACCACAATAAGAAAGTTACCTTTATCTCTGTAAAAATAAATCACTCAGCCTATAAATAGAAGGCATGGGTGTACACTTTTAGGCAACCAGTGTAAAAGCCAAGTAATCGGCACAAGTGATCATTACCAGTAATAGAACAATATTCAACAACACACCATTAACAATAGCCAGAACAAAACAATAATAGTAATCAATCAGTATTTATTAAATTGTAACCATATTTAAGTATTAATGAAAATCATTTGAAGCAATCGTGTTTATCATATTACTTTATTGTATTTTCATTTCTCTGATCTGTTCTTCATTGATTTGCCTTACAGTTACAATTTCATCAACAATTAATTAAACAACGAATTATGATAATTTCGCGATCATTATTCGTACGATCTATACTGATAATTTCCTGTTCGATCCTTGGATTCACAGGTGGTATCAGAGCCTCGTGCTTATTGATCTATCAGTTTTAGATTCATTTAATTAGTTATTCATTTCATTAGATCTATCAGTTTTAGATTCGTTTAATTAGTTGTTTATTTCATTAGATCTATCACCTTTTGATCATATTTGATCATTTATCCTAACATCATTGTTATGTGTTCATCATATCTTGAGAGTCCATAACTCAGATTCAAGCGTTGTGAATCCAAGGATCTCAATTCAGGAATTATCAGTATTAAAATAAATCAATTTAATGATCGCGGAATTATCACTAATTGACGTTTAATTGTTTTAATGATTAATGATGAACACAACCACAGAAACACAATAAATGCGAAATCATAATAATTCAAATGTATGTCATTAACTATAAGGTAATAATTACAAAAGAATAATAACTGATAACTATGAACAACGAATTCTGTGAATCGAATAATGTTTGATGTTGATGTGACAGCAGCTAGGGTTGCACAATGAACTCTTGACAGCCGTAATAATGATTGATTGTGTTCTCCGAGATGTGAAAGCTAAGACTCGTATTTATAGATGATTTGAGTCGGCTAAGGTAACACCGGATCTCTCGGGATTTGTTGTTGATTGTGTTGACTTGTTTGACTTCCTGGTATTTACAATCCCACAAGTATAATGTTCTTCCGCAGGTGTCTTGTCGTCCGCAGAACTTTTGTTCTTCCGTAGATGATTGGTCTTCCGTAGAAATGTTTTTCTTCCGTAGGAAATCCTTCTTCCGTAGGAGTCTTCACTTCATGGTCCTTGATCATCCGCAGGAACATTCACTTGGTCATTTGGTCTTGTAAGAAACATATCTACGGATTAACAAAAATGTTCATCCGTAGATGTTTCTTACACTTGGTCAATTCAGGAATCTGTCCAAGTATATTGTTTTTCCCTGTCAAGTCACAAATCAACACACATATATATGGGGTTAACCTATACATTTAAAGCACACACACACACACACACACATATATATATATATATATATATATATATATATATATATATATATATGTATATATATATATTTTGACTGTTACAGATATTAATTACAAGACTTGATTTTCAAGTACTAAGCCTATACAAAAATGATCTAGCCCTATACAATCTAGATCTAACAATACTCCTCCTTAGGCTTAGCTACTTGTAATCAGTCTTTCAAAACTGCTAGTTCCTTGACTCTTGCTATCATTTTATTATAGAAGTAAGATACAGCAGTCTTCTGATCATCGTACTTGTACTTGATCTGCATCCTGCTGATCTTCTTCAACGTGTCATAGCTCAGACCCAAAACATCTTCTTCCGTAGTGAGTGTTTCCACTACACTATCATTATGTACAATCTCTAATTCATCTTCTTCTGAGATTCTGAGCTCAGACACTTCAGCTATGGTTGTCCCCTTCAGTAGCCCAGCCTCATGTCTCCTTCTCTTGTGTGCCTTTGCATGCAGTTTATCAATAACTTGTATCATGTGCACGTACAGGCAGAGATCATTCTGGGCTTTTTCATCTGTTAGCTTTGGGAAGAATTTGTCGTGAAGGTATGATGTGTAGCTAGGATGTAGCATCTTTATCTCAATTGGATCAAAGATCCTGATCTTATCAGCCTTCTTCCCATCAGCATTTCTCAGCAATACCATCTCTTTGGTCTTTTCAACATATCCCCATTCTGTGATAGGATAGGTGAACTGATTTCCTTTTATGCTTTTGATGGTATTTGGGTTTTTATTACATCCAATTCTCTTTAGCATGTCTTCATCTACAAGGGATGAGACTTCAGCTGTTCTTCTTTTCTTGCTTTGTTTGATTCTAATATGCTCTTTATCATCTTTCTTTGCTTGTGTCAGCACATCATCAATGAACCTGGTCTTCATACCATTTACAGCTCCAGAGAAGTCTCTCCCCCTGAGATGAATTGGATAGTTGGATATTGGGATGCTTTGCAAATCCCTGATATCTTGTTCCGGAAGGCTAAGCAGAGCTGACACATCATGGAAGTATTGAATCCTTCCAGATGTCCTTTTTATTATTGCACAATCCCAGTCTGGATCATATTTCCAGGCCATAATCCTGTGTTCTTCCACAGAACTGGGAGTTGTGATATGGTCATACAGTTCAATGAGAGTTGATTTCTTCTCTGTGATCTCTCGAACTGTGGTTCCCAGAGGCCATACCTTTCCGGGATCACTGCCCTTGGCTCTCTGATCAGTGTTTCTTTTTCTTTGTGCTGATCTTTTGGTTCAACTGTTATTGGATCAGCAGCAAGTTTAGTTTGTTGTTCTTTTGGATGTGGAGCAGTGGTTCTGAACTTGACACCAGTTTCTAATTCCACCTTCATCACATGCTCCATCATTCTCCGCAATTCTCTAGTGGTTCTGCCTTTAAGCTCATGCGGTTTGTAGTTGTGGCTCTGTAACCAGCAAGTCATATTGTACTTTGTAAGTTTGGCTGTGTCACTGTGGCCCAGATCCTTCTTGATCTTCTCCAATGACTGAAAGGTTGTAAAGGCTTCATAATCACAGTTTGGGATTATGAACCTTGCAAACTCAAACTCTTTCACAGCATTCTTCATTTCAGAAGTGTTCATCCTCTCAACCATGTCATATGGAAAACCATGGTTGATGAGGGTCATAAACATGCTAGAATCAGGCCTCTCTTCATGATGTCTGCTGTTGTTAGAAGATCATCGGCCTTTCCTCCCTTTTCACCAGTGGGGGACTCCATTCTTGTCAACTCCTCCCACTCTTTATCACTATCATCATCATCTCCGGATGATACCTTCACAGTAGACACATCTACTGAAGGTGTAGGTGCAGGGGATAGAAGTTTTGGTCTTTTTGGTGAGCTTTCATCTTCAGGTTTCTTTTGAGTTGCTCCAAAGTATTTTCTTTTCCGGGTGTATGAAATCATTTGCTTAGCAGCTTCACCCGACTGTTTTGGTTGATCAGCACTTGGAGCTTCTTTTGTTTTCAGAGCAGATATCTTCTTTTTCAGCTCTTCTATTTCTACATCTTTCTGTTTGATCATTTCAGCTTTATCATTTTGCTCAGTCTTTAAAGAAGCCTCCAACTCTTGTTGTCTTTGCAATAATGCATCAATAACTTCATTGTTGCTTAGAGCATCTTCTCTCAGCCGTTTTAGTCTAGCATCTTTCTTCATCAGCTCTTCATCTTTTTCTTTAATTACACTTTTCAGCTCTTGAATTCTTTCTTTTCGCTTGTTTGATTTGAGTACTAACTTGTTGTACTCAGCAACCAAAAAGCTGTTGCTCACAGGAATGTCACTGTCACTCAAGTCATCTTCATGGTATGCAATGACATCCTGAGCAGATCCTTGTACTTCCCCGTGCTCATCAGCAATTTGTTCATCTTTCAATGAAGTTGGTTCAGTATGAGCTGATGACACTTGTTCTTCTATGTGTGTGGGTGAGAAGGGAACAGTGCTGGCTTGAGATAATATCTCTGTGTCTCTGAGTGTACAGACTCAGTTATCTCAAATGGTTCAGTGCCAGCACTTTCCGGTGATGCATGTTTGGTGATTCTGGTGGTGGTAGTACAGGGGATTGAATGTTTAGTGGAGAGAAAGGTTGAGTGTGATGAGATGATGACTGAGAAGCTGATGGTGATTGTTGTTGGGCTGGAGATATCGGCTGAGTGTTTTTGGTGGATGATGAGCATATTAGTAGAGGTGATTGATGTTGATGAATTGGGGAGATTGGTTGGGTGTTCAAGCTTGTTGGTGATTGTGATTGTTGAGGGGTGTTTGGCTAGGTGTTTGATGTTGGAGTGGTGGAGTTTGGTTGTTGAGTGGTGTTGGTGTGGTGGTGTTTGGAGTGGTGAGTGAGATGCTTGTGCAGAATCAGCAGATGACTCTGCTTCATCTGCCCAAGCCAACTCTTGTGGAAGGTCTGCTTGGGGATCGACTACATGTGCGAACATTGGCATATCTCGACCCTGGTACTTCCCACTAAGCTTGTATAGCACAGATTTGCTCAAGTGTGCTTGAACAAACACATCGCCAACTCTGTCCAACCTTGGTAGTTCTGAGTTGATCACCAGTTGTAGGAATCTCGGGAACATGTACATCTTGTCATTCTTCTGCAGTTTGACTTGTTCACTCAGACAGTTAAAGATGTATTTGGCGTAGTTATAAATTCTCCCCTCGAATATCCCAATGATTCCAGATGATATGTGCCGAGAGAATCTGTCGAGCCCCGACTTCCTGTTTGACATGCACTTTAGGTAGGTATGGCACAAGAATCTGTACGGTTTGCACAGCCTACCCTTTTTGATTTCCCCTTTTTCGTAATCACCATCATACCCCATCAGGTTGAATATTTTCTCAACATATTCATTCTCGAATACATCGGGGTGACCTATCTCTCTATCACCCAGTTCCAGGCATCTTCGTATGGTGCTTTCAGTGATTCGTAGACGCTCGTTCCGAATCTCAGCCACAATCACTTCTTCATCACCTTGTTCTTCAACTCGTGCTGAGTTCCAGAAGTCGATTATGTGCGCCTGATGGATCACAGGCCCAGCCGTCAAGGCGTAGAAGAGCCTGGATCGTCGGAGATATCTTATGATATCTCGACATCCTTCCGCCGCAGGATCATCAGCGTTTAAGAACGCGCACACATTATGTTCTTTAGGGAATCTATTAGCCATCTTCGCAGTAACGGTAATCGATTACTGGATAACGTTGATAATGTGTTCTTGGAACGGATTTTTTTAAAATTTTCAAAAAGAGGGAAAATGGGCGATTTTCTAGGTTAATAGTGAAAAATTGCTCTGTAAAAATATCAAAAACCTTATTTATAGGCGAACACATTAATTTCTTTTATTAATTATGTTCTTTTATTAATTATGTTGGGCCAACTCCCATTTATTCCTTTCCGCATACCAAGTTTTGAGTGCATTACTTCTTCCGCAGAGAAGCTGCGGAAACTTAACATCTGCGGATGTCAACATCTGCGGATGTCTTAACATCTGCGGATGCATAAGTTCAAACAATGCATTTGCATTTGTTTTGCTGCTGAATCAGAAATCACATAATACTTCTACGGATGAGAAGTATTACTGAAACTTCTGCGGAACATAAAGTTTTAAAACTTTATGTATGATATCTACTGAGTAGTATCAATTGTTGACGTTGGACATTGTTGACTTTATTTGCATGGCAATTAAGTACAGGAAAGCAAGTTTCCTGTATCCTGCATTCAAGTTAGTGCTCAAGTTCCAATTCCTTCAAAGTAATTCAAATCAATTATCAGCTTTTATTGTTTTTCATGCATGAACTACTCCCCCTAAATTTGTGATTAATGTGAGACTGTTGCATTTATCATAAATTTAAGTTGTAAACAGGCATGATAGGCATATGACAGTCTAAGTGAGAGTAAGTCAGTTAAGAGGACAATTAAACATCTTGCTTAAACAAGTACATGCATGCATATATATATATAGAGGGATCATACTATAACTTGGCTTCTGCTGATGTTGATTAGTTGATTCAATACACACCTGATTGCAAGTATATAGATCCACTTAAATTCAAACATGAGTATTGTATCAACTAGGCATGCTACTTATCATGTTGTGAAATTTGTTAATTAGTAGCAATCATGAGTCCCACATTCAATTATCATTAGAGTATGTCTTCCGTAGGTGAGGCAAATCACTACATTCCACACTTAATGACTATGTACATTAAGTTATAAGTTCTATCTTGAGTCATATTACAGACTCATGAATGCTTTGATGTTGAAGCTCTTTGACTTGATGTACAATGGATCACAAGTGATTCCTTTTTTAGAGCTGAAATATGATCTTCATAGTCACCAGGTCTTTACTTTCGTAAAACAGAGGTGAACTTTAACCCAGGTCTTTGTTTACACAAAACAGAGGGAGAATGAAGATCATATTCTTGTATCATATCCCCAGGTCCTTTTTTACACAAAACAGAGGGAATATGACATTACAAAGATAGAAGATTATAAAGTATTTTACATAGTGTGCTTGTGTAAGTGATTTGATCACATCAGCAGAGAACATACCTTCCTGATTCTCAAATGGAATTCCCACAGACAGTTACTTGAATCTTTTAGTTTGGCATGCTCTTAGCTTTGTTTCCACTCAAGATGAACCTACTCACATATCAGTATGATATAAGTCAGATTGAGTTTTTGTTTAATAACCAAGTATAGTCTACTATCATTTCCCTAATATAATGCATGTATAGATGTTCTATCAGACACTTAATTTATTCTTTACTAGTACTCTTCACAAAGTCAGTCATATGCGTTTGTTGATTTATTCTAAGTTAATCATTCCCAAGGATTCTATCAGAAAAGTAAATCTAACAGAATCAAATGCTTTAGTAAACAGATCAGCAAGCTGATTTGTGGTGTCCACTTTGACTAACTTAATTAGAACCTTTTCAGAGCAATCTCTCAGAAAATGGTATCTGATTTCGATATGTTTTGTTTTACTATGTTGAACTGGATTAACAGTTATAAACATAGCAGCTGAATTATCAATATGAATTGGTGTATGAAGGAAATTGTAACCATAATCAAGTAATTGGTTCTGCAACCAAAGTACTTGAGAGCAACCTGCTGAAGCAGCTATGTACTCTGCTTCAGCTGTGGATACAGATACATTTGTTTGCTTCTTGCACTGCCATGAAACAAGTCTTGGTCCTAAAAACTGACATCCACCAGTTGTGGATTTTCTGTTGTTGTTGCACCCTCCATAGTCACTATCTGAGTAGGAGTAGAGGCTAAAATCTCCATCTTTGGGATACCAAAGTCCCATGCAGGTTTGCCTTTCAGGTATCTGAAAATCCTCTTTACAGCATTCAGATGGGACTCCTTTGGGTCTGATTGATACCTGGCACAAACACAAACAGCAAACATGATGTCAGGTCTACTGTAGTTAAGTACATTAATGAACCGATCATTGATCTATACAATCTTTGATCTACAGATTTTCCAGCAGGGTCAGGCACAATCTTGTCTATTGTTGATGCTAGTGTCTTGCATGAAGTGGAATCAGCAAGATTGTACTTCTTCAAAATTTGATGAATGTACTTTTCTTGATTGATGAAGATGCCATCTGGTTTCTGATGAACTTGTAAGCCAAGGAAGAATGTCAATTCTCCCATGGAGCTCATCTGAAATTCAGATTTCATTAAGTTTTCAAAGCTTTAACACAGCTTCTTATTGGTTGATCCAAATATTATGTCATCAACATATATTTGAACCACCAAAAGATCTTGATGTTCTTGTTTGAGGAAGAGTGTCTGATCAATGGTGCCTTTCTTGTAGCCATTCTTCAGTAGGAAAGATGACAATGTGTCATACCACTTTCTGGGTGCTTGATGAAGACCATACAAAGCTTTATCAAGCTTGTATACTCTATGTGGATAATCAGGGTCTTCAAATCCAGGGGGTTGAGCAACATAGATTTCTTCATCAATTTTCCCATAGAGGAAAGCACACTTCACATCCATTTGATAGACTGTGAACTTCTTGAAGGAGGCATAGGCTAAGAAAACCCTTATAGCTTCAATCCTGGCAACTGGTGCAAAGACTTCATCATAGTCTATTCCCTCTTCCTGGGTATATCCTTGAGCAATAAGCCTAGCCTTGTTTCTCACGATGATACCTCTGTCATCTAGCTTGTTTTTGAATAACCACCGTGTTCCAATTGGATGTTGACCTGTAGGCAAGTCTACAAGAGTCCATACTTTTTGTTTTCTGAATTGTTATAGCTCTTCTTGCATAGCCTCAATCCAGCTGTTGTCTTTTAGTGCAGCTGTAATGTTTGCAGGAACTGTTTAGGACAAGAAGCAGGTGAACAAACAAATGTTTGCCACACCTCCTTTGTTCCTTGTAGTTCTTGTATTCAGATCTCCAATGATATTGTCTGTTGGATGAGACTTTTGGATTCTGCTTTTTGAGACAGCATCAACTGGAACTGTGGATTCCAAGTTTGAGAAACCCATTGAAGTAGATGGAGTCAGCTGAGAAGTTGACTCTATGAAGTAATCAAAAGGCTCATGTTTATTTGGATCAGCTTGTGTATGAGTTGCTGCTGGGTTGTCTTCTTCCGCAGGAGGTTCTACGGAAGCAACATTTTGTTCTTCCGCAGGAGTAACTGCAACATCTACGGACGTATTTTGTACTTCCGTAGAAGATGCATCACCATCCACGGATGAACATTGTTGTGTTGCAGGCATGGTTTGTTGATTTAACACCACCTCACTATTCCGTTGTTCAGCAGTTGAGGCAGGACTTACATCTGCGGATACTGATGCATCTGCGGATGTATTTACTGATGTAACTTCATGCTGCGGACTTGATTCTTGCTAAGGTGCAGTTGAAGGTTGTGCACGTGGTGGGTTAGCTGTCAGGGGCACTTCATTCAAGCTTGGAGGTACAAATGGATAGCATGTATCCGCAGCACCTGCATTGATCAGATAACCAGTGTTAAATGATTCCGTTAATGCATCTATATCAAATAACCAAGATGATCCTTTTACATTAGTAGTAAACATGGATTCATCAAAAGAAACATTGGGAGTCTCTTCAACTATGTTATGTTCTGGAATATAGACCCTATATAATTTAGAAGTGGATGAATATCCAACAAAGAAACCATCATAGGCTTTTTCAGAAAATTTTCCCAATTGTTCTTTAGTATTCAAAACAGACACATGACACCTAAAAACTCTAAGATATCCAATAAAAGGTTTCCTTTTAAATAAGAGTTTATAAGGTGTTTTATTATGTTCTTTGACTATCAAAGTTCTATTTTGAACATTGCAAGCTGTATTCACAGCTTCTGCCCAGAAAGTAATGGGCAACTGAGAATCAGCTAGCATTGTTCTGGCTGCTTCTATGAGTGTTCTATTTCTCCTTTTAGCCACTCCATTTTGTTGTGGAGTTCTTGGTGCACTGAATTGTCTTGCTATCCCTTTATTCCTGCAAAAAGAATCCAGATCAGCATTAACAAACTCAGTTCCATTATCACTCCTAAAAATTTTAACTTTTAAATCAAGTTGCTTCTCAATCTTGATCACAAAGTCCATTAATGTTTCAGATGTTTCACTCTTATGTTTTAAAAAGAAGACCCATATGAATCTAGTAAAATCATCTACTATCACCAAACAATATTACATTTTTCCAATGCTCAGCACATTGGTTGGACCAAAGAGGTCCATGTGAAGCAATTTGAGTGGTGTAGTGTTAGTGTTAATTGTTTTGGATTTATGAGACACTCGGTGTTGTTTTTCCTTTATAACATGAAGAACAATGATTGGAACAGTGAAATTCTTTCTTTGGTAATCCAATGACTAAGTCATTTTTCACCAATTTATTCATGTTCTTCATGTTGGAATGGACAAGCCTTCTATGCCACAGTTGAGATTCATCTTCTGAAGATTTAGACAGCAGGCATGTCTCATGATTAGTGAGTGTTGTGTTGTTCATATCCAAGATATATGTGTTGCCTTTTCTTGATGCTTTGAGAAGGATCCAGTCTGCTGGAACTTTAAAACCAGGCTTAAGAATATAACAGTTAGTGTTATCAAATAGTGTTAAGTAATTTTGATCACAAATTTAGGAAACACTAAGTAAATTATACTGCAAATTTTCACAGTAATTTACTTTTCCAAATGTTAACACACCATTAGTTACCATTCCTTCACCAACAATTTTACCTCCCTTCTTATCCCCACCAAATGCCACATAAGAGGCATGTTTATGTTTGAAGTCATAGAGAAGTGCACAGTTGCCTGTCATATGTCTGGAACAACCACTGTCAACATACCACTTGTTGTCAGCTCTCCATGATTGTTCCTGCTCACAAAAAGAAATTAGTTAGAATTGACAATCCAAGGCTTAATTGTCTTGGATTTGCCAGATGTGTCAACAATAGTTACTCCTTCATGAATTAATATTGAAGTTTCAGTATTAGTTGTTTCTTTTTGATTTGATGGTGGTGAGGATGATTCTGTTGAAGATGAGTCAGGTTTCTGGATGTCTTCATGCTTGTCTGAGTCTTTTTTCAAAGTGACTTGTTTTGGTTGGTATTTTAACTTTGGAGAGGATCCTGTAGTTTTGAAAGTTTCTTCATCTTTCAGCTTTGATTGAGACACAGGAGTTCCTTTTGCAAAGTTGTCAAAGAAATCATCAACTAATTCAGTCTGTTTATCAGACAATCCACCTTTTTGTGAGGTGTCTTAGCCTGTGTTGGTGTTTTCTTCTTCGAAGTCTTGTTCTCAACAGATGATCCTTTCTTTGACTTTTGTTGTTCTTTTTGAATCTTTGACTCTTTGTTACTTACTGATCATTGAGAATCTGATTCGGATGATGTATCTTGTGACTTCTTTTTGCTCTTTTTATTGTTCTTCTTATTAAAATAACATTCCTGAGTGGAATGGTTATTTTTGTCACATATGGTACAGTGTTAGTTGAAGTAACAATCAGCAGTCATGTGATTGTTCATATTGCAAATGGAACAATAGCTGCTGAAATAGCATTCATCAGTATTGCGATTCTTCATATCACACCATTTACAATATTTTTCTGAACTTTCTTCAGATTCATCCTTCTTTTTACTGTTCTTTTTCTCACTTGCTGAAGCATCAGTTGATTTCTTCTTGTTTTTGTTTGGAGCATCATCAGCTGTTGCTTGTTTGCCTTTGGCTGCCATTTGTTGCTTGATATTCACCTTTTTCTGTGCATGTTTGTTGGTCTCTCTTTTTACCTCGTCCGCAGAATCAGTTTCTCTCTTCCGTTGCTTTTCTGCGGATTCAGTAATTTTTGCCTTCCACATAAGATCTACGGACTTGGTAACTTTTGCTTTCCGCAGATGTTCTACGGATTCTTTAGTTTTCTTTTTCCGCTGATCTTCAACACTTGAATTTTTCTTTTGCTTTGTTGAAATTTGTTGTTTCTTACCTTTCTCTGAAGACAAAGGTATCTCAGCACTTGATCCGCAGCTATCAACTTTGTGAAGGTTGAGTTCTTGAAGTCCTTCATTCAATTCAGCAATCCTCTTGCAGATAGTCTTCAGCATGTTCCATTGCTTTGGAGGATACTGCAACTTTGATTCTTCAAGTACCCGCGGAAGACCAGTTTCAACTTGAACATTCTTACCAATGTTCAGTTGATCAGTATCATGTTCATCAGAATCATCCAAGTCATCATACTTATCAAAATCTGATTCATTATGTTTAAGTGATTCAGATTCAGTAGATTCAGTTTCACTTATCTCAGCTTCATGACTGTTTTTTATGTCAATTTTGGTGCTTTGCACAAAATGTTTTGACAAATTGTTAGTCATTGTTTCAGGTAAAGGTGTGTAGTTATCATTAATAGGTGGTGCAACAGCATTATAACCCAACCCGGACCTGTTCTTTGATTCAATGTGAGAGTTTAACAACTTCTCATATTGTTGAGATGATAATTGAAACTTCTGAAGTTTCACTTCAGTTGATGCATGATCAGCCATGGATTTTGTTAAGGAAGTGGTCAGATGCTCAACTTGGGCTTTTAGGCTATAGTTTTCAGAAACATATTTTTCTAAATCCTTTTGTAAAGAACTGATTTTGATTTGATATAATTTTTGTTCTCTTAAGTGTGATTCATTTAAAATTATAGTTTCCTTTACTTTATCAGCCAATTGTTGAGCATGGACTCTATATCGTTCAACTTCCTCAACACATGATAATGAACATAACCTGTCTTTTACCTCTCTGGCCATAGGAGGAACTTTGTTTTCCATATGCGCCATTAATGCTTGATTCTCCTCTATCACTTCTTTCTCATACAAACTCCAGTCACATGTTCTGTCTTGAAGTATGATCAGCCCAGTCTCCTTAGAATTGCTTGGTCCTGCTGATGTATTTGTGGCTGGTGGGGATGTTAGCTGAGGTTGCCTATGCAGAGATCTTTGAGAGGTTGATTGCTGATTCTGATACTGTTGTTGATGCTGATTTTGTTGCTGCTGCTGCTGATACTGCGAAGATGATTGTTGATTGCATTCTCTAGAGAAGTGACCATTGAGATTGCACTTGAAGCATCTGACTTTTGATTTATCAACACCAATCTTTGATGTTTTGCTTGCTGCTGCCAGATTTTTATTTCTCCACAGATATTGCTTAGCTCTGTAAGCAATCACTGCCATCTGCCATTGTAGATCCATCTCTTCTACTACATCAGGAGGGAGTTCCTCCAAATCTTGCTGACAGATGTTTGCGGATGTAAGTGAACTTCCAAGATATGCTTGAAAGCTAGAACTAAAAGCTGCAAAGGCTGCTTTTTGTTCTTCAGAATCCAATATCATACTTATTGGTTCTGACAGTTTGTTATGTTGAGAAGAGTTTGCAGTTGCTGATGTCTCTCTTTTCTCTTCAGATCTTCCCTTTTCCTTTTGATTTTTACTTTGAGATGATTTCTTAGTGTGTTTGGATGCATAAAAACTTACTTCCTCTTCATCATCACTCAAAGTACAAGAGTTATCACATTCATTGTTTGAGATAAATGCACTTCCAGCATTTTTGGTTTCCTTGAAGTGATAAGGTGAGACATGAGTTCTCACACTCTTGTTTCTTGATTGTTCATCCAGTTCAAGAGCTTCTACCTTAGCAACCAATGTATCCATACCTGTTTTCTTGAGATCTATGGTATTCTTGAACATGGAGACTGTTTGCTTCCAACTTTCAGGCAAAGTGTGGAGCATCTTCTTGTTTAATTCCTCAGTAGTATATTTTAACTCCAAGATGTTCATCTCAGTAACAAGTTGCATAAATCTATGGAGTTGCTGAGGAATTGATTCACCCTCAATATGATGAAAAGTTTCATATTGTGATCTAAGGGTGTCTTTCCTTATGCTTTGGATCTCATCACTCCCTTCACAGAGAGTGTGGAGTATCTTCCACAGGGAATTTGCTGTCTGGTAGTTTTCACACCTGATCAAGATTTCTTCTGGCAAAGCCATACTAAGCAAACTGTATGCTTTAATATCGACTTTGACCTTCTTGACATCATCAGGTGGCAAGTCTTTAGTGCTGATTGCCTGATTCTTGTCATTATAATCCGGCCCAAGAGTGGGTGGAATATAAGGACCTTGAGTGATGGACTCCCACAAGTCAGAATCTGTGTAGTTCACATGATTCCTGAACTTGATCTTCCAGGATTTAAAATCAGCTTTGGTTTCCAACTTTGGCGGTTGATAAGATCCTCCACCAAAAGTGCTCATGTTTAATGCAAAAGAATTAGTTAAAACTTAAATGCTAAAATTGATAAATCTATCAAAGACGCTGATCTAGTATTCAATTGATTTGAATATAGATCTCAATCAAACAAGCAATGAGACAGTGCTTGCGAAACGACAAGTCGTTGATTTAATTGTTTGAAAATCAATTAAACAATTTTAATACTGATAGATCAATTGATCTAAATCAATGAGCACCAACGCTCTGATACCACCTGTGAATCCAAGGATCTCAATTCAGGAATTATCAGTATTAAAATAAATCAATTTAATGATCGCGGAATTATCACTAATTGACGTTTAATTGTTTTAATGATTAATGATGAACACAACCACAGAAACACAATAAATGCGAAATCAATAATAATTCAAATGTATTTCATTAACTATAAGGTAATAATTACAAAAGAATAATAACTGATAACTATGAACAACGAATTCTGTGAATCGAATAATGTTTTGTGTTGATGTGACGACAGCTAGGGTTGCACAATGAACTCTTGACAGCCGTAATATAATTGATTTTGTTCTCCGAGATGTGAAACCTAAGACTCGTATTTATAGATGATTTGAGTCGGCTAAGGTAACACCGGATCTCTCGGGATTTGTTGTTGATTGTGTTGACTTGTTTGACTTCTTGGTATTTACAATCCCACAAGTATAATGTTCTTCCGCAGGCGTCTTGTCGTCCGTAGAACTTTTGTTCTTCCGTATATGATTTGTCTTCCGTAGAATGTTTTTCTTCCGTAGGAAATCCTTCTTCCGTAGGAGTCTTCACTTCATGGTCCTTGATCATCCGCAGGAACATTCACTTGGTCATTTGGTCTTGTAAGAAACATATCTACGGATTAACAAAAATGTTCATCCGTAGATGTTTCTTACACTTGGTCAATTTCAGGAATCTGTCCAAGTATATTGTTTTTCCCTGTCAAGTCATAAATCAACACACATATATATGGGGTTAACCTATACATTTAAAGCACATATATATATATTTTGACTGTTACAGATATTAATTACAAGACTTGATTTTCAAGTACTAAGCCTATACAAAAATGACCTAGCCCTATACAATCTAGATCTAACAAGCTGTTGTTGAACAATCTAATCAAAACACAAGTTGGGTTTAGCTAATCGATAACTAACGAAGATATTATGCTCAACAATTGGTGTAATCAATTAAAATCATCAAACCCTATTTTATCGATCATCGAGTACTATTCCATTGCTCGATTAACTCCAATCTACACTAAAATCATTTTGATTCGTAGATTTGTCTTATTGTTCGATAATCAATAGTTGTTCAAACAAATTTGAACAAAACCCATCATTAAACATATCCATATCCATATCGTCTGAACATTTATTGAGAGATTTGACTAATTTTGACCATAACTTCTTAATTGATAAGAGTTTTTCATTAATTAGCTCATCCATAACAAAAACTATTATACAAAGGAATTTCTATTTTAGTTGATCTCATATCAATACTATTATTGATTTATTATTGCTGTGTGAGTGTGATTGCATTGCGTTCATTTTACACATTCATAGGGTATTAGATCATTTGATAATTTGATAATCACCTAGTTAACTAAAATGAGTAATTCAATTGTTTGTTCAGCTTATCAACCTCAAAAGTTGGAAAACAAAGCTGATTATAAAAAATGAAAAATTAGATTCAGGAACCATGTCAACTATACTGATTCTGATTTATGGGTGTCTATTACTGAAGATCCCTATATTCCATCTGCTCTTGAACCTGATTACAATGACAACAATCAGCCCATAAGTTTGAAGGATTTGTATCCTAAAGATGCCAAGAGGGTCAAAATTGACATTAAGGACTATAGTATGCTTACTATGGCTTTACCTGAAGACCTGTTAATCAGATATGAAGCATGCAAAACAACCAATTCAGTGTGGAAAATTCTTCACACTTTGTGTGAAGGAATTGATGAGATCAAAAGCATCAGGAAGGATACCCTTCGTTTATAATATGAGACTTTATCATATTGAGGGTGAATCTGTTCCTCAACATCTCTACAGATACATGCAACTTGTTTGTAAGGGCCCGTTCCCGGACACCTCACAGTTGGTCATTCATTGCATCATAGATACATGTTAATATACATTTCATAAGATAAACAGCGGAACTACGTTAGCAAAAGCCATTCTCTATTATTAATACATACTGTTGTTAAGCAATACAACGGGGTTTAAACTACAAAAGATTGTTCAATTGCATCACAAAACAACAATATCTTAACACAAGAATGGATGTCAGTCTTTTCCCCGCCGAGTAGCTTCACCCTCGTGCCATCCTCAGCAATAATTACCTGCCAACTGAAAATGTATAAAAGTCAGTATTGTTGAGTGAGTTCTAGTTTTGAAAGTATTAAATACCTTGTGTAATCTATATATATGAAATATTCTTTTTATAAAAATACTTTCCTCACTCTTGTACGTGAGCACGCATCAACTATAGAACAAGGTAATGCTTTCTTTCTTTCTTTCTTTACTATATACCTTTGTTCGTTTCGTACTCTTTAACTAAATCTTTCACTGTCTATATGGACCAATGAGCAATACCCTAAACTATATGTGCGAAAAACTGGTGCTGGGCCTGTGGTCTGTCAATAAACTATGATCACTATACACGAGGCTGACCCAGTCACTTAGGGTATGCTACAAAGGTCCACCAATCTCAATTGATTGATCCTGTGTGCATCCTTTGGGGTATCTAACCCGCATCACAGTTGAGTTAACGACAACATGGTCGTGCACCTCCTATATGCTTGCAAGACTTTCATTATTTTAATTAGGTTCCATTTTTCTTTATCATTATTCTTTCACTTTGTTAATGATATTGCTTGCTTTTATGATCATAACCACACCACATAAGTCACACAATAATAATTACTATGGTCATAAGAACAACTTATAATAATGCAATATAATAACAATTAAAAACCATTAGTCAACCTTGGGTCAAACCTTAATGATTCTGTTTTTTCTCAAAATTTCAGAATATAGTTTAAGTGTTCTAGGCGCATGAGCACTATGCAGGCGCATGAGGCCTGTTTAGGTGCATGGGCATTGTTTGGGCGTTTCAACACTTGGGCGTTTTAGCCATTTCAGGTGCACGGGCACTATTTGGACATTTGGACTATACTTAGGCGTCTGAGACTAAGTCTTAGACGCACGGTCTACTGTTCAGGCGCATGGACTATTACTTAGAAATTCTAAGGTATTTTCTAGACGTATGGGGCACTGTTTGGCGGTTGGGCCCTGTTTGGACGTTTGACCTGACTTAGAAACTTTCTAAGGCAAATTCTAGGCGGTTGGGCCTTATTTGGACGTATAGGCAACCTGTAGAGCATGTTTCTATGTTGTTTCTAGTCCCAAACATCATATTATCCTAATCTAAGTTTAATCCTACAATTCTAAGCATGAACTAACACATAACAACCATAACATATCAACATACATGCATGGATACATACGGTTACTCATATAACTTTTGTAAAAATGGTTTTTAGATACATTTTCAGCCCCAAAGAATGTTTAAAACAAGTGAATTACGGTGTCTAGAACTCACCTTATGTATCAAGCAAGTAAAAATGCTCCAACTTACTTGTACATGAATTCAAACACCTAAAATAAGTCAAGACACAACCCGAACACTTAAACACATACATAACAGTTTCTAAGGGTGAAACCTCGAGGAAAACTGAGTCAATTACACTTAAAAACACTTACCTTAGAAGATATCAGCCTTGTTTCTCTTGAACAACCGAGAGAAAGTTGTTCAGCTTTCTTTTTTCTTCTTTTGATCGAAAGAAAGCAGATGGGATGTGCAATATGGGTGGCCATATCCCCATATATATTAAAATAATGGGTTATTGTACTATTTTACACTTTAACCCCTTCAACTTTAGCTTCATTTCTTTTTATGAAAGATACTTTTATTTCTTTTTTATTTTGACAAAGTTTTGGGTGTTACAAGTCTACCCCCCTTAAAGAGGTTTCCTCCCCTTAACCTGTTACGCTTCGAATAGCTGTGGGTAATGTTGTCTCATCTCCTTTTCAGTCTCCGACGTAGACTCGGATCCCTTTCTGTGGTTCCTATTGCACCCGCAAAATAGGAACCACTTTATTCCTTAGCCTCTTCTCCTTCCGATCGATGATCGCCACTGGTTGCTCTACATAATTGAGCCGTTCATCCACCTCGATATCCTCCAGTGGTACAACCATGTCTTCATCAGCTAAGCAGTTTCTCAGATGAGATACATGGAATGTGTGATGAATTCCACTTAACTCATCTAGCAATTCAAGTCGATAGGCCACCTCTCCTACTCATGCGATGATTCAGAAAGGTCCTATGTATCTCGGAGTTAGCTTACCCCTCTTCCAGAACCGAATAATTCCTTTCCAAGGTGAGATCTTCAACAAAACCCGATCACCAACCTTGAATTCTATTCGTCTACGCCTTTTGTCAGCATACGACTTTTCTCTACCTTTCGCCGCCTTCATAAAGGCTTTGATCTTTTCTAACTTCTTAGTCGTAGCCTCGATCACCTCGACACCTCCTAGCTCCTTCTGCCCAATGTCTCCCCAACACATGGCGTCCTATATCTTCTACCGTATAGCATCTGGTATGGTGGCATGCCAATACTGGCATGATAACTATTGTTGTACGAGAACTCTGCTAACGGTAAGTGGTCATCCCAACTTCCTCAAAAGCCGATTACATATGCCTGAAGCATGTCCTCGAGCGTCTAAATCGTCCTCTCAGACTCACCGTCCGTCTGAGGATGATAAGCCGTGCTAATGTGTAGCTTCGTACCCATTGCATCATGGGATCTCTTCCAAAACTTCGATGTGAATCGGGTGTCACGATCCGACACAATAGACACCGGCACACTATGATGAGCTACAATCTCCTTGATGAACTGATCCGCCAGTCTCTCGGATGAATATGTCTCGCGGATTGGTAGGAAGTGAGCACTCTTTGTTAGACGATCAACAATCACTCAGATGGCATCGTACCCTCTCGCTGTGCCGGGTAGCTTCGTATTGAAGTCCATGATGATGTGCTCCCAATTCCACTTGGGTATAACCAGTGGTTAGATCTTCCCGTAAGGCTTCTAATGCTCTGTCTTCACTTGCAAGCAAGTAAGGCACTTACTCACATACTCCAGCACGTCATGTTTCATACCCGGCCACCAGTAGTCCTTCTTCACGTCTTGATACATCTTGGTGGCACCAAGATGAATCGACTATCGAGTCTTGTGAGCTTCATCCATGATTCGCCCTCACAGATCTCCATAACGAGGGATCCACATTCGTCCATAACGGGTTCTAACACCGTGGTGTGTTTTCTCCCAGTTTCGCGACTAGACCTCTCATCCATTCAAGGTTGAGGCGATCTTCTTTCAACGCCTCATTCTGGAATTGTTTCACTTGAGTCATCACATCCGAGGTCATCACTAACTGATACGCCTTCACCCGAATCGGCTCGGGTCTCTCTTTTCGGCTAAGGGCATCGGCCACCACGTTGGCCTTGCTCGGATGGTAGTGGATCTCACAGTCGTAATCTTTAATGAGCTCTAACCACCCTCTCTGCCTTATGTTTAGATCCTTCTGCTAAAAGAACTACCTTAAGCTCTTGTTGTCGGTGAAGATGGTGCACTTCGTTTCGTATAAGTAGTGCCTCCAAATCTTCAACGCAAAATACGGCCGCTAACTCCAAATCGTGTGTAGGATAATTGACTTTGTGGGTCTTCAGTTGTCGGGATGCATAGGCTATCACCCATCCCCGTTGCATTAGCACGCAACCTAGCCCAGAATAAGAAGCATCCGAATACACCATCAAGTCCTCACTCCCTACGGGTAATGTCAAGACAGGAGCTTGTGTCAATCTCCTCGTTAACTCCTCAAACGCACTCTCCTATTCTCGACCCCACACAAACTTCACATCCTTGTGAGTGAACTTTGTCAAAGGTGAGGCTATCTTAGAGAAGTCTTGAATAAACCTTCTATAGTAGCCCGCCACGCCTAAGAAACTACGGATCTCGAATGGCGTCTTTGGAGACTTCCACTGTATTACCGCCGTCCATCAAGATTCCTTCAGCATTAAAACATGACCCAAGAATTGAACCTCGCGTAACCAAAAGGCACACTTGGAGAATTTGGCATACAACTTCTCTCTCCTAAGTTCTTCAATACCTCGCGTATGTGGGCGGCATGTTCTCCCTCGCTCTTAGAATATATCAGGATATCATTAATGAACACTATCACTGATTTGTCTAGCATTGGCCGACACACTCGGTTCATCAGGTCCGTAAAGGCAGCTGGCACATTAGTTAATCCAAAAGACATAACGAGGAACTCGTAGTGTCCATAACGCGTATGAAAACCTGTCTTAGGAACGTCTTGCTCCTTCACCTTTATTGATGGTAGCCAGATCGAAGGTCGATCCTCGAGAACCAACTGGCACCTTGGAGCTGATCGAACAAGTCATCAATCCTCGGTAACGGATACCGAATCTTCACCGTCAACTTGTTCAGCTCTCGATAGTCGATGCACATTCGCATACTATTGTCCTTCTTTTTGACGAACAGGACCGGAGCACCCCATGGAGAGATACTCGGTCGAATGAATCCCTTATCCATTAAGTCCTGCAATGGTCCATGAGTTCCTTCATCTCAGTTAGAGCTAACCGGTATGTTGCTTTGGCAACGGGTTGAGCACCGGGTATCAAATCGATTTGGAACTCAATCTGGCGATCTGGTGGCACGCCGGGTAGATCTTCTGGGAACACATCAGGAAAGTCACACACTACCGATACATCGGACAGTTGCGGTGTTGACGTGTCCACATCCTTCACGTAGGCCAGATAGGCACTACATCCACGTCTCATGCACTTCCCCGCCACCGCCATCGAAATCACTTTTCGGGATCGTAGTAACGCGGTCTCCATAAACCGTCACCAAACTTCCATCAGGTGCAACTAGTCGAATCATCTTCTTGCGACAAACGATGTTTGCTTCATAGGTTGCTAACCAGTCCATTCCTAGTACTACATCAAATCCACCTAGGGGCATCACATATAAGCTAGCAGCAAACCTATGACCTTCTAATTCTATGGCACAGTCCTCTATCACGTCAGTAATTCTAGTGGACTTACAAATAGCAGTTTCTACATCGAATGGCTCACTAATACTTCTACTAGTAGCAGACAACTTAGCATAAAAAGTAATAGAAATAAAACTCCTACTAGCACCAGAATTAAATAATACACATGCTTAAGTTTGATTTACTAGAAACATACCTGACTTGACATCGGGATCCACTCTGGCCTCCTTTTGGGTCATGGTGTAAGCTCTAGCACTTGCCCTCTGTCCTCCCTCCTCCGGCTTCTTTTTCACCCCATAGCTCTCCGCCCTCGGCTTCTTGCAGTCCTTGCTCGCGTGGCCCTCCTCGCCACAGTTATAACACTTCAGCACCCTACAGTCTCTAGCGATGTGGCTGGGCTTGCCACACCTAAAGCATACATTCAGCCCCAGCCTACACTCACCAGTATGCTCCCTTCCACATTTACCGCACTTTCTCTGTCCCTGGCTCGACGACACCCTACGATCATCCACCTTCACCTTCTTGTTGCTTGGAGTGAAACCACCACGTCCAAACCTCTTCCCGTTCCAGTTCTTATCACCACCACCCGTCTTCTTCACCTCACCACTGCCTCCTCCCATTCATCATACAACCTGCCCGCTAAGTCCACCACCGATCGAAAGGTACCTGGCTGAGCAGCGATCAGATGCCTGCGAATATCGGCCAACAGTCCCTGGGTTTACCTCTTGATCTTCCTTGACACCGGCGTGACCTGATCCAGTACCAGCCTCGCCATTTCGTTAAATTTAGTGGTGTACTGCTGGTGGATCATGGTTCCCACCTCATGTTGCAGGAACTCCCTCTCGATCCTGTGGAGTTCCCTGTGAGGACAGAATTCCTTGATCACTAACTACTTCAACTCCTTCCATCGCATCTTCGCGATGGCTCTGACACCCTCAACTTGGACAATGTTGTCCCACCAACTTAACGCTGAGTCCACCAAAGAGTGACTGGCGAACTTCACCTTCTGGTCTTCAGGACACTCACTAATCTCCAGCACCGCTTCTATTTCCCTCACCCAGCGGTGAGCGGCAGCAGCATTACCATTGCCATCGAAGGTCGGGGGTTTGCACCTTTGGAATGCCCCATAACTGCACCCCTTTGTCGTCACCCCCACTAAATCATCCTCCTCTTCATCGGACAACACGGTCTCAGGCTCTGGTCGTTCCTCCTCCCCATTGCTTCCCTTGCCCGTTGACCCCTTCCTATCTTCCTTCTCCTTCTTTTCGTCATTCCTCACAACTCTGATGACTTTGGTCACTACAGATGGTAAAACTGTCTGCATGACCTGGTGTACCTCATCAGCAATCGCCTCCGTAGCCGAGGCATTCAGGCTAGCATTCTTATTCTCCTCACTCTGACCATGAACCTTAGGGTTCTCGTGAGCCGTCTCAGGAGCCTTAGCACTACTCCTAGTCACACGTGGCTGGCCTCTACCTCTAGAAGCCTTGGAAGATTTTTTTCCATCCATTCCCTAAATGCTATAAGATTCAAACACTAACACGGTCGGCTCAGTTTATGTTAAATATAGTAAGTCCCTAATTACAGTGGCCAGTTGTGATTAGCCACCTACTTTACTCTTCACACCCCAAGCATTTCCTATCTTGACTACATCAGTATCTAAATCTACTAAGAACACATAAGTCAAATAGCACACGCATATAATATCAGTTAACATTAATAAAAGCCATACCTGATGGCACGTAGCTACTCGGGCTGACATCCCTCTATTCGTCCCATTTTCAGTTTAAGTTTACGTTTTTGAAAATATTTTACCCTATTCACTTAAACTATGGCTCTGATACCAACTTGTAAGGGCCCGTTCCCGGACACCTCATAGTTGGTCATTCATTGCATCATAGATACATATTAATATACATTTCATAAGATAAATAGCGGAGCTACGTTAGCAAAAGCCATCCTCTATTATTAATACATACTGTTGTTAAGCAACACAACGGGGTTTAAACTACAAAAGATTGTTCAATTGCAATACAAAACAACAATATCTTAACATAAGAATGGATGTCAGTCTTTTCCCCGCCGAGTAGCTTCACCCTCGTGCCATCCTCAGCAATAATTACCTGCCAACCGAAAATGTATAAAAGTAAGCGTTGCTGAGTGAGTTCTAGTTTTAAAAGTATTAAAATACCTTGTGTAATGTATATATATGAAAATACTCTTTTGATAAAAATACTCTCCTTACTCTTGTACGTGAGCACGCATCAACTATACAACAAGGTAATGCTTTCTTTCTTTCAACACTTGGGCGTCTGAGACATTTCAGGTGCATGGGCACTATTTGGACATTTGGACTATACTTAGGCGTCTGAGACTAAGTCTTAGACGCACGGTCTACTGTTCAGGCGCATGGACTATTACTTAGAAATTCTAAGGTATTTTCTAGACGTATGGGGCACTGTTTGGCGGTTGGGCCCTGTTTGGACGTTTGACCTGACTTAGAAACTTTCTAAGTCAAATTCTAGGCGGTTGGGCCTTATTTGGACGTATAGGCAACCTGTTGAGCATGTTTCTATGTTGTTTCTAGTCCCAAACATCATATTATCCTAATCTAAGTTTAATCCTACCATTCTAAGCATGAACTAACACATAACAACCATAACATATCAACATACACGCATGGATACATACGGTTACTCATATAACTTTTGTAAAAATGGTTTTTAGATACATTTCCAGCCCCAAAGAATGTTTAAAACAAGTGAATTACGGTGTCTAGAACTCACCTTATGTATCAAGCAAGTAAAAATGCTCCAACTTACTTGTACATGAATGCAAACACCTAAAACAAGTCAAGACACAACCCGAACACTTAAACACATACATAACGGTTTCTAAGGGTGAAACCTCTAGGAAAACTGAGTCAATTACACTTAAAAACACTTACCTTTGAAGATATCAGCCTTGTTTCTCTTGAACAACCTAGAGAAAGTTGTTCAGCTTTCTCTTTTCTTCTTTTGATCGAAAGAAAGCAGATGGGATGTGCAATATGGGCGGCCATATCCCCATATATATTAAAATAATGGGTTATTGTACTATTTTACACTTTAACCCCTTCTACTTTATCTTCTTTTCCTTTTATGAAAGATACTTTTATTTCTTTTTTATTTTGACAAAGTTTCGGGCGTTACAAGTCTACCCCCCTTAAAGAGGTTTCATCCCCGAAACCTGTTACGCTTCGAATAGCTGTAGGTAATGTTGTCTCATCTCCTTTTCAGTCTCCGACGTAGACTCGGATCCCTTTCTGTGCTTCCATTGCACCCGCACAAGAGGAACCACTTTATTCCTTAGCCTCTTCTCCTTCCGATCGATGATCGCCACTGGTTGCTCTACATAATTGAGCCGTTCATCCACCTCGATATCCTCCAGTGGTACAACCATGTCTTCATCAGCTAAGCACTATCTCAGATGAGATACATGGAATGTGTGATGAATTCCACTTAACTCATCTAGCAATTCAAGTCGATAGGCCACCTCTCCTACTCGTGCGACGATTCGGAAAGGTCCTATGTATCTCGGGCTTAGCTTATCCTTCTTCCAAAACCAAATAATTCCTTTCCAAGGTGAGACCTTCAACATAACCCGGTCGCCAACCTTGAATTCTATTCATCTACGCCTTTTGTCAGCATACGACTTTTCTCTATCTTTCGCCACCTTCATAAAGGCTTTGATCTTTTCTAACTTTTTAGTCGTAGACTTGATCACCTCGACACCTCCTAGCTCCTTCTGCCCAATGTCTCCCCAAGACATGGCGTCCTACATCTTCTACCATATAGCATCTGGTATGGTGGCATGCCAATACTGGCATGATAACTATAGTTGTACGAGAACTCTGCTAACGGTAAGTGGTCATCGCAACTTCCTCAAAAGTCGATTACACATGCTCGAAGCATGTCCTTGAGCGTCTGAATCATCCTCTCAGACTCACCGTCCGTCTAAGGATGATAAGTCGTGCTAATGTGTAGCTTCGTACCTATTGCGTCATGGAATCTCTTCTAAAACTTCGATGTGAATCGGGTGTCATGATCCGACACAATAGACACCGGTACACCATGATGAGCTACAATCTCCTTGATGAACTGATCCGCCAGTCTCTCGGATGAATATGTCTCGCGGATTGGTAGGAAGTGAGCACTCTTGGTTAGACGATCAACAATCACTTAGATGGCATCGTACCCTCTCGTTGTACGGGGTAGCTTCGTAATGAAGTCCATGGTGATGTGCTCCCACTTCCACTCGGGTATAACCAGTGGTTGGATCTTCCCGTAAGGCTTCTAATGCTCGGTCTTCACTTGCAAGCAAGTAAGGCACTTACTCACATACTCCAGCACGTCACATTTCATACCCGGCCACCAGTAGTCCTTCTTCATGTGTTGATACATCTTGGTGGCACCAAGATGAATCGACTATCGAGTCTTGTGAGCTTCATCCATGATTCACCCTCGTAGATCTCCATAACGAGGGATCCACATTCGTCCACAACGGGTTCTAACCCCGTGGGTGTTTTCTCCCAGTTCCGCGACTAGACCTCTCATCCGTTCAGGGTTGAGGCGATCTTCTTTCAACGCCTCATTCTGGAATTGTTTCACTTGAGTCATCACATCCGAGGTCATCACTAACTGATATGCCTTCACCCGAATCGGCTCGGGTCTCTCTTTTCGGCTAAGGGCATCGACCACCACGTTGGCCTTGCCCGGATGGTAGTGGATCTCACAGTCGTAATCTTTGATGAGCTCTAACCACCGTCTCTGCCTCATGTTGAGATCCTTCTGCTTAAAGAACTACCTTAAGCGCTTGTGGTCGGTGAAGATGGTGCACTTCGTTCCGTATAAGTAGTGCCTCCAAATCTTCAACGCAAAGACCACGGCCGCTAACTCCAAATCATGTGCAGGGTAATTGACTTCGTGGGTCTTCAGCTGTCGGGATGCGTAGGTTATCACCCTTCCCCGTTGCATTAGCATGCAACCTAGCCCAGAATAAGAGGTATCCGAATACACCATCAAGTCCTTACTCCCTTCGGGTAATGTGAAGACAGGAGCTTGTGTCAATCTCCTCGTTAACTCCTCGAATGCACTCTCCTATTCTCGACCCCACACAAACTTCACATCCTTGCGAGTGAACTTTGTCAAAGGTGAGGCTATCTTGGAGAAGTCTTGAATAAACCTTCTTTGGAGACTTCCATTGTATTACCGCCTCAACCTTTGCTGGGTCGATCATGATTCCTTCAGCATTAACAACATGACCCAAGAATTGAACCTCGCGTAACCAAAAGGCACAATTGAAGAATTTGGCATACAACTTCTCTCTCCTAAGTGTCTTGAATACCTCGCGTATGTGGGCGGCATGTTCTCCCTTGCTCTTAGAATAAATCAGGATATCATCAATGAACACTATCACTGATTTGTCTAGCATTGGCCGACACACTCGATTCATCAGGTCCATAAAGGCAGTTGGCACGTTAGTTAATCCAAAAGACATAACGAGGAACTCGCAATGTCCATAACGCGTATGAGAAGCTGTCTTAGGAACATCTTGCTCCTTCACCTTTAATTGATGGTAGCCAGATCGAAGGTCGATCATCGAGAACCAACTGGCACCTTGGAGCTGATCGAACAAGTCATCAATCCTCGGTAACGGATACCGAATCTTCACCGTCAACTTGTTCAGCTCTCGATAGTCGATGCATATTCGCATACTATCGTCCTTCTTTTTCACGAACAGGACCGGAGCACCCCATGGAGAGATACTCAGTCGAATGAATCCCTTATCCATTAACTCTTGTAATTGGTCCATGAGTTCCTTTATCTCAGTCGGAGCTAACCGATATGGTGCTTTGGCAACGAGTTGAGCACCGGGTATCAAATCGATTTGGAACTCAATCTCGCGATCCGGTGGCATGCCGGGTAGATCTTCTGGGAACACATCTGGAAAGTCAAACACTACCGATACATCGGATAGTTGCGGTGTTGATGTCTCCACATCCTTCACGTAGGCCAGATAGGCACTACATCCACGTCTCATGCACTTCCCCGCCACCGCCATCGAAATCACCTTCGGGATCGTAGTAACGCGGTCCCCATAAACCGTCACCAAACTTCCATCAGGTGAAACTAGTCGAATCATCTTCTTGCGACAGACGATGTTTGCTTCATAGGTTGCAAACCAGTCCATCCCTAGTACTACATCAAATCCACCTAGGGGCATTACATGTAACCTAGTAGCAAACCTATGACCTTCTAGTTCTATGGCACAGTCCTCTATCACGTCAGTATTTCTAGTGGACTTACCAATAGCAGTTTCTACATCGAATGGCTCACTAAGACTTCTACTAGTAGTAGACAACTTAGCATAAAAAGTAGTAGAAATAAAACTCCTACTAGCACCAGAATTAAATAATACACAGGCACAAGTTTGATTTACTAGAAACATACCTGACATGACATCAGGATCCACTCTGGCCTCCTCCCGGGTCATGGTGTAAGCTCTAGCACTTACCCTCTGTCCTCCCTCATCCGGCTTCTTCTTCGCCCCATAGCTCTCCGCCCTCGGCTTCTTGCAGTCCTTGCTCGCGTGGCCCTCCTCGCCACAGTTATAACACTTCAGCACCCTACAGTCTCTAACAATGTGGCCAGGCTTGCCACACCTGAAGCATACATTCAGCCCCTGCCTACACTCACCAGTATGCTCCCTTCCACATTTACCGCACTTTCTCTGTCCTGCGCTCGACGACACCCTACGATCATCTACCTTCACCTTCTTGTTGCTTGGAGCAAAACCACCACGTCCAAACCTCATCCCGTTCCAGTTCTTGTCACCACCACCCGTCTTTTTCACCTCTACCACTGCCTCCTCCCATTCATCATACAACCTTCCCGCCAAGTCCACCACCGATCGAAAGGTACCTGGCTGTGCAGTGATCAGATGCCTGCGAATATCGGCCGGCAGTCCCTGGGTGTACCTCTTCATCTTCCTTGACACCGGCATCACCTGATCCGGTACAAGTCTCGCCATTTCGTTAAATTTGGTGGTGTACTGCTGGTGGGTCATGGTTCCCACCTCATGTTACAGGAACTCCCTCTCGATCCAACTCCTTCCATCGCATCTTCCCGATGGCTCTGACACCCTCAACTTGGACAATGTTGTCCCACCAACATAACGCTGAGTCGACCAAAGAGTGAGTGGCGAACTTCACCTTCTGGTCATCGGGACACTAACTAATCTCCAGCACCACTTCCATTTCCCTCACCCAGCGGTGAGCGGCAGCAGCATTACCATTGCCATCGAAGGTCGAGGGTTTGCACCTCTGGGATGCCCCATAACTGCACCCCTTTGTCGTCACCCCCACTAAATCATCCCCCTCTTCATCGGACAACACGGTCTCAGGCTCTGGTCGTTCCTCCTCCCCCTTGCTTCCCTTGCCCGTTGACCCCTTCCTATCTTCCTTCTCCTTCCTTTCCTCATTCCTCACAACTCTGATGACTTGGGTCACTACAGGTGGTAAAACTATCTGCATGACCTGGTGTACCTCGTCAGCAATCGCCTCCGTAGCCAAGGCATTCAGGCTAGCATTCTTATTCTCGTCACACCGACCATGAACCTTAGGGTTCTCGTGAGCCGTCTCAGGAGCTTTAGCACTACTCCTAGTCACACGTGGCTGGCCTTTGCCTCTAGAAGCCTTGGAAGATTTTTGTCAATCTATTCCCTAAATGCTATAAGATTCAAACACTAACACGGTCGGCTCAGCTTATGTTAAATATAGTAAGTCCCTAAATACAGTGGCCAGTTGTGATTAGCCACCTACTTTACTATTCACACCCCAAGCATTTCCTATCTTGACTACATCAGTATCTAAATCTACTAAGAACACATAAGTCAAATAGCACACGCATATAATACTGGTTAACATTAATAAAAGACATACCTGATGGCACGTAGCTACTCGGGCTGACATTCCTCTATTCGTCCCATTTTCAGTTTAAGGTTAGGTTTTTGAAAATATTTTACCCTATTCACTTAAACTATGGCTCTGATACCAACTTGTAAGGGCCCGTTCCCGAACACCTCATAGTTGGTCATTCATTGCATCATAGATACATATTAATATACATTTCATAAGATAAACAGCGGAACTACGTTAGCAAACGCCATCCTCTATTATTAACACATACTGTTGTTAAGCAACACAATGGCGTTTAAACTACAAAAGATTGTTCAATTGCATTACAAAAAAACAATATCTTAACATAAGAATGGATGTCAGTTTTTTCCCCGCCGAGTAGCTTCACCCTCGTGCCATCCTCAGCAATAATTACCTGCCAACTGAAAATGTATAAAAGTCAGCGTTCCTGAGTGAGTTCTAGTTTTGAAAGTATTATAATACCTTGTGTAATGTATATATATGAAAATACTCTTTTGATAAAAATACTCTCCTTACTCTTGTACGTGAGCACGCATCAACTATACAACAAGGTAATGCTTTCTTTCTTTCTTTCTTTCTTTACTACATACCTTTGTTCGTTTCGTACTCTTTAACTTTATCTTTCATTGTCTATGTGGACCGATGAGCAATACCCTAAACTATGTGCGCGAAAAACTGGTGTTGGGCCTGTGGTCTGTCAATAGACGATGATCACTGTACACGAGGCTGATCTAGTCACCTAGGGTATGCTACAAAGGTCCGTCAATCTCAATTGATTGACCCTGTGTGCATCCTTTGGGGTAGCTAACCCGCATCACAGTTGAGCTAACGAAAACATGGTCGTGCACCTCCTCTATGCTTGTAAGACTTTCATTATTTTAATTAGGTTCCACCTCTCTTTATCATTATTCTTTCACTTTGTTAATAATAATACTTGCTTATATGATCATAAACACACCACATAAGTCACACAATAATAATTACTATGATCATAAGAACAACCTATAATAATGCAATATAATAACAATTAAAACCCCTAAGTCAACCTTGGGTCAAACCTTAATGGTTCTATTTTTCTCAAAATTTCAGAATATAGTCTAAGTGTTCTAGGTGCATGAGCACTATGCAGGCGCATGAGTCCTGTTTAGGCGCATGGGCACTATTTGGGTGTTTCAACACTTGGGCGTCTGAGCCATTTCAGGCGCATGGGCACTATTTGGACGTTTGGACTATACTTAGGCGTCTGAGACTAAGTCTTAGACGCATGGTCTACTGTTCAGGCGCATGGACTATTACTTATAAATTCTAAGGTATTTTCTAGACATATGGGGCACTGTTTGGGCGGTGGTGCCCTGTTTGGACGTTTGATCTAACTTAGAAACTTTCTAAGGCAAATTCTAGGCGGTTGGGCATTATTTAGACGTATGGGCAACCTGTTGAGCATGTTTCTATGTTGTTTCCAGTCCCAAACATCATATTATCCTAATCTAAGTTTAATCATATTATTCTAAGCATGAACTAACACATAACAACCATAACATATCAACATACATGCATGGATACATACGGTTACTTATATAACTTTTGTAAAAATGGTTTTTAGATATATTTTTAACCCCAAAGAATGTTTTAAACAAGTGAATTACGGGGTCTAGAACTCACCTTATGTATCAAGTAAGTAAAACTCCTCCAACTTACTTGTACACAAATTCAAACACCTAAAACAAGTCAAGACACAACCCGAACACTTAAACACATACATAACGGTTTCTAAGGGTGAAACCACCAAGAAAACCGAGTCAATTACACATAAAAACACTTACCTTAGAGGATACCAGCCTTGTTTTTCTTGAACAACAGAGAAGTTCTTCAGTTTTCTCTTTTCTTCTTTTGATCGAAAGAAAGCAGATGGGATGTGCAATATGGGCGGCCATATTTGTTGGAGCATATATTGTCATATATAGTGTGTCCGTCGCTTGACGAATAGTCTAGGCTTAATGTTATACACCTTGTAAACACATGAAACTGGGTCATTTGTACGAGCATATGCAAATGAGAATCAGTCATACGACTGAGCCATGCAAATAGACCAGTCGTGCGACTGAAAGATGCGATTGGGGCTTTTGTAAGACTGAATCATAAGAATGGTCCAGTCGTACGATTGAACCATACGCATGGTCCAGTCGTACGATTGAACCATACGCATGGTCCACTCGCACAAATGGGCCGAGTCGCATCTAATATGGGCCGAAGCCTATATATACCAGTTTCAATGTGTAGAAACCAAAGGGGTTTTAGAGGGTTTGTGCCCGGGGCCTAGGTGTAATTCTTAAGTTGTAACGAGCTTAAAATCATTATGTTTTATCAATGAAATCATTCGATTATTGTTCGTAACATTGTTTATCTTTTGGTTTTTCTCCTTCCGTCAAGAACAAGCTCGGAAGTTTATCGATCCAGCGACTTCCCAAGAAAGACAAACAATAAAAGGCTATGAATCCTAAGAAATAGACATCATCGGATGCTAAACAAGAACCCTTTAGCATCATGTATGGAGATGGCAAGGATTCATCAGTTGCTAAATTTGAAAAGGAGTTAAAGGCTTAAAAACAGATAAAGAATAAGAATGAGGTTGAATCTGAAGGTGAAGCAGAGGAAAAATACTATAAGTAGTGTGATATGCATACTCATAACACTGATGAATGCTACTTCAGCAGTTATTGTTCAATCTACAACATAAACAATCACATGACTTCTGATTGTCATTTTAACAAACAATGTGCAATTTGTAACAAGAATAACCATTCCATTTAGGAATGTTATTTCAATAAAAAGAACAAAACAAAGAGCACAAAGAAACAACAATATGAGAAGGTTGAATCAGACTCGATCATAATCAAGTGACAGTCAAGAAGATTCAAAACTCAAGAAGCAGCAGAAAAACAAACGGTGTCCAAAGCAAAGGGCAATCTTCTGCCGAGGATAAGCCTAAGAAGAAGAAGGTGAAACAACAACCTCAACTCAAAACACCTCATAAGAAAGTAGTGTTGAAGGAACAAAATGCCAATGCTGATGAATATTCTTTGACAATTTTGAAAAGGGTACTTCAATACCATAATCAAAATCAAAGGATTGTGAAGCATTATTCAATCAAGGTTTATCATCAAATTCACCACATAAGAAAAACAAAGGCAAGATGAAACAAGAAGTGACTGTGAAACAAGAACAAAGTGTTTCAAGCATTTCTTCACCAGAATCATCCTCACCACAAATAAAACATAATGAATCAAATGAGTCTAAAATCAAACCTGAATCTTTAAGACTCATTCATGACGGAGTAACAATTTTAGACACAAGTGGTCAACCCAAGATCATTAAGGCTTGGGTTGCACATGCTAATTGATTTCATTATTTATGCAGAAACATGCTTAGAGTACTAACAACAAGTGGTATACTGATAGTGGCTGTTCTAGACGTATGACAGGAAATTGTTCTCTACTCTATGACTTCAAACATAAAAATGCTTCATATGTGGCTTTTGGTGGGGATAAGAAGGGAGGAAAAATCATTGGTGAAGGAAGGGTAACAAATGGTGTACTCAAGTTTGAGAAAGTAAATTATTATGAAAGTTTGTAATATAATTTACCCAGTATTTCTCAAATTTGTGATCAAAATTATTCCACCTTATTTGATTGTACTTACTGTTACATTCTTAAGCCAGGTATTCAAATTCCAGAAGACTGGATCCTTCTTAAAGCACCAAGAAAAGGCAACACATATGTTTTGGATATGAACAACACGTCTATAACAAGCAAGGAAACCTGCTTGATTTCTAAATCTTCAGAAGATGAATCTCAACTGTGGCGTAGAAGGATGGCTCATTCCAACATGAAGAACATGAACAGGCTGGTCAAAAATGAATTAGTCATTGGCATACCACAGTTTGAATTTTATTGTTCTATTCATTGTTTATCATGTTATAAAGGAAAACAACATAGAGTTTCTCATAAATCCAAAACAATCAACATAAATACAACACCACTCAAAATGCTTTATATGGATCTTTTTGGTCCAACCAATCTGATGAGTATTGGAAAGAGGTAATATTTTTTGGTGATTGTTGATGATTTCACTAGATTTACATGGGTCTTTTTCTGAAGATAGAAAAATGAAACATCAGAAATAATAATGGAGTTTATCACTAAAATTAAAAATCAACTTGATTTGGAAATCAAAATTTTAAGAAGTGATAATGGGTCTGAATTTGTTAAACATGTTTTAGATTCCTTTTGTAGGAACAAAGGCATAGCAAGATAATTCAGTGCACCAAGAACTCTATAATAAAATGGAGTTGTTTAAAGAAGAAACAAAACTCTCATTGAAGCAATAAGAACAATGATAGTTGATTCATATCTTCCAATTACTTTTTAGGCAGAAGCAGTGAACAAAACATGCAATGTTCAAAACATGACACTAATTGTCAAAGGACATAACAAAACACCATATGAGGTGTTATTTAAAAGAAAACATTTTATAGGATATCTTAGACCTTTTAGGTGTCATGTGTCTATTTTAAGCACAAAAGATCAATTAGGAAAGTTTTCTGAAAAAACATATGATGGTTTCTTTTTTATTTATTCATCAACATCTAAATCATATAAAGTTTACATTCCACATCAAAACATTATGGAAGAAACACCTAATGTATCTTTTGATGAATACTTATTTCCCAAATCTATTAAAGGATCATCATGGTTATTTGATATAGATGCATTAACAAATTCATTTAACATTGGTTATTTGGATGTTGCAGGTTCTACAGATACATGCTATCCTTATGTACCTCCAAACCCGAGTCAAGTACCATTGACTGCTCATCCTCCTAGAACACAATCTCACACTTCAAGTGTTGCTGATCCTGGCCCTTTATCTCAAACAAGTAATGAACAAACTGATGGAAATGATACAATTTCCAATGATAAGAACAAAGCATCAATAAGGGTTAATTCTACATCTGCAGAAGTTATTAATGCATCTAAAGGAATGAACACTAAATCAGCAGATGTTCCCTCAACATCAGCAGGTATTCCACTTACTTCCGGAGATGCTACTTATCTTCAAAGAACAATAAAACATCTACAGATGTTCCTATACCATCTACGAAAGTTATTCCTACATTTGAGAATACACAAGAGCATGAAGATGGTTATCATTTAGCTACTGCTCATAATAATTAAGAATTTGACTACTTTTTTTATTCTCAATCTCATCTGGAAACATCTCCATCAACAAACAGGACTAACTTGGAATCATCCATTCCTATTGCTGCAATTCCAACATCCAGAATTCATATGAATCATCTAATAGACAACATCATTGGTGATCTTAATGAAAGAACCACAAAAAGCCAAGGAGGGACAACCAACCTTTGTCTTTTCTCTTTTTTTTGTCATGAGTGGTTCTTCTTAACATCATTGTTGCATTAAAAGACAACAGCTAGATTAAAACTATGCAAGAAGAGCTTCAACAATTCAGAAAGCAGAAAGTTTGGAATCTTGTTGATCTCCCTGAAATCCAATATCCAATTGACAAAAGGTGGCTTTTTCAAGAACAAACTTGATGATAGAGGGATTATAGTAAGAAACAAAAGCAAGGTTGAAAGCTCAAGGCTATACCCAAGAAGAAGGGATGGACTATGATGAAGTCTTTGCACAAGTTGCAAGGATTGCAAGGATTAACACTAGTTATTTGAATGTTGCAGGTTCTACGGATACATGCTATCCTTATGTACCTCCAAACATGAGTGAATTGCCAATGACTGCTCATCCTCTTAGAACACAATCTCACCCTTCAAGTATCGCTGATCCTGGCCCTTCATATCAAACAAGTAATGAACAAAATGATGAAAATGATACAATTCCTAAAGAAATGAACAAAGCATCAGTAGGAGTTAACTATGCATCCGTAGAAGTTATTAATGCATCTAAAGGAATGAACACTGAATCAGCAGATGTTCCCCCAACATCAGCAGACATTCCATTTACTTCCGGAGATGGTACATTATCTTCAAAGAACAACAACATATCTCTAGATGTTCCTGTACCTTCTACGGAAGTTATTCCTACATCCGCTGATACACAAGAACATGTAGATGGTTATCATTCAGTTACGGATCATAATAGTGAAGAATTTGACTATTTAGTTTATTCTCTATCTTATCTGGATCCATCTCCATCAACAAACATGACCAACTTAGAATCATCCATTCTAGTTGCAGCAAATCCAACATCAAGAATTCATATGAATCATCTAATAGATAACATCATTAATGATCTTAGTGAAAGAACCACAAGAAGCCAAGGTGGGACAACCAGCATTTTTCTTTTCTCTTGTTTTCTGTCACAAGTGGTTCCTCCTAACATCACTGTTGCATTAAAAGACAACAGCTGGATTAAAGCTATGCAAGAAGAGCATTAACAATTCAGAAAGTAGAAAGTTTGGAATCTTGTTAATCTTCCTGAAGGACAATATCCAATTAGCACAAGGCGGCTTTTCAAGAACAAACTTGATGATAGAGCGATTATAGTAAGAAACAAAGCAAGGTTGATAGCTCAAGGCTATACACAAGAAGAAGGGATAGACTACAATGAAGTCTTTGAACCAGTTGCAAGGATTAAAGCAACTAGATTTTTCTTAGCCTATGGTTCATATAAGAAGTTTACTGTTTATCAATGGATGTAAAATGTGCCTTCTTATATGGTAAAATTGATGAAGAAGTCGATGTTGCCCAACCCCCAGGCTTTGATGACCCTGATTACCCACACTAGGTATACAAGCTTAACAAAGCTTTGTATGGTCTTCATTAGGCACCAATAAAATGGTATGACAAATTATCTACTTTCTTGCTCAAGCATGGATACAAAAAGAAAACAAATGACCAGACTCTCTTTCTCAAGCATGAACATCAAGATCTCTTGATTGTCCAAATATATGTTGATGACATTATTTTTAGATTAACAAACAAGACATTGTGTGAAAGCTTTGAAAGTTTGATGAAACCTAAATTTCAGATGAGTTCCATAGGAGAACTAACATTCTTCCTTGTGGTTTACAAGTTCATCAGAAACCAGATGGTATATTCATTAATCAAGAGAAGTATGTCCACCAAATCTTGAAGAAGTACAACCTTGCTGATACTTCTTCAGGCGAAACACCAGCATCAACAATAGATAAGATTGTACCTAATCCTAAAGGAAAGTCAGTTGATCAAAGATTATATAGATCAATGATAGGATATTTAATGTACTTAACTTCCTACATACCTGATATAATGTTCATTGTATGTGTTTCTGAAGGGTTTGTAAGAACACTAAAACATAGTTTAACCTCTTAATCTTTCTGAAAAACGCAGCAGATATATATTTTTAAAACATGATTATAAAGCTGAAAAATCATGTTTTTAGGTGATTTATATATGTGTAAAACAAACCCATATAACAAAGGATCATTTTATGTGAATAAGCAAACTATGTAGCATAACAAACAACATAATATGGCAGCCACAAAGGGCTGCCAAACTACCTTACTGCAGCCTTCAAAAGTTGACAGAAAGAAGAAGTGTGATGATGTTTTGAGCAGCAATCCTTCAAAGTGGAGGACCTCAAATCTCGATACCCACAAGCCTTCAAACACTTACTTGCTAGGTAGTGTTGCACCAAGCCTTGTCCATGTTCTTAATCACGAAATTTCTGCCAAGAACAACCTTCAAAACAGCCTTGAAAGCAGCCTTGTATCTCGGTTTTTTTAAGAAGAAATGAGAGAAGGAGTTTGCATGTGTGAGAGAGAAAAAGAGAGTTATGAGAGCTGATTATTAAAGAGTGTTGTAGTGTTGAAAATCTTGCAAGAAACAAGACATAAATTACATGTTCCCTAGGCCTATTGGGCGGCCACTTTTGTCTTTTAAATGGGTTTTCCCACTCTTTTACCTTTTATTTTATAACACTCTTCTAATCAACTAACTTATAAAATTAACACCTAGTTTAATTTTATAACATAACACTCTTTTATATTTCATTATTTAACCAACTTAAATAATGAAATAATTAAATATCTCATGAACAAATTATCCATATAATGTTGTTCTATCACTAAAGCAATATTTAGAAAACCAATTTTCTAAATAGGTGTCAAACATTAATTGTATGATCTCATCTATAAAATAAATGTTTGTTAGTGTTTGTATAGCCTGTTATTGGATATGACCTGACTTGGATCATAACATACTAACCACATCAATCTTGTATGTGTCTTGGGTATATAAGATCCTACAGTTTCTACGAGGTACCATTCAGATCAAAAAGAGGTCATACTTGAATGCAGTCAAGAGGATTTTCAAATACCAACCCTTGGACTTTGGTATCCAAAAGAAGGAAACTTCAACCTCTACTTATATTCTAATAGTGACTTTGGAGGATGAAACAACAACAAAAAATCCATAATTAGTGGATGTCAATTCATAGGACCAAGACTTGTTTATTGGCAGTGCAAAAACTAAACAAATGTTTGAGTATCAATAGCTGAGCCTGAGTACATAGTTGTTTCAGCTGGTTATTCTCAAGTATTATGGTTGCAAAACCAATTACTTGACTATGGTTACAGTTTTTTTTCAAAGACCAATTCACATAGATAACTCAGCTGCTATGTTCATCACTACTAATCTAGTGCAACATAGTAAACACAACATCTAGAAATCAGATATCATTTTCTGAGAGACTGCTTAGAAAAAGGTTTGATCAAGTTGTTTAAAGTAGATACAAAAGATCAGCTTGCTAACCTATTCACTAAAGCCTTTGATTCAGTAAGATTTAGTTTTTTAATTGAAGCATTAGGCATGATCAACTTAGATTAGATTTCATCACAAAGAAAAAGCATGATCTGTCTTTCATTATAATCAATATGAAAAAGCCAAAAACATTCACAAATCATATAAAAATACTAAAACATTTTCCCTGTTAGTCTTTGTTTAGTTTAGGTTTTATTCATTATGGATATGATAGTACACTATGACTTTGTTTCCTTTTCTAATTTTAATTTATACTAAAGACTGGTCAGAAGTAATTTGATGTGTGAGCAGGTTTAGCTTGAGTAGAATATCAACTAATTCATGCTTAACATAATGACTAGATGATTAAATATGGTCAATTCCATTTTGAAGAACAAGCAAGTGAGTCTTATCCAGATGTGCTCAATTTACTAACCTAAACACACTATGTTCTAATATTTTATAATCTCCTTCTTTGTAAATCTTATGCCCTCTATTTTGCGTCAACAAAGGCCTGAGTTTATGATCACCTTTGGTTTACAAAGTAAACAACTGGTGATTTGATGATGATCATTATCATCCCTTTGTTTTGTGTCAACAAAGACCTGGGTTTTAGGCACCTCTATTTTACGTATAAAGACCTGATGAACTGATGATGATCATATACAAGCTCTAAAAGAATCCAATGTGATCAACTGTATATCAATCTATAGAGCTTATCAATCAGTCATCATTAATAAGATTTCATAGAAATCTTAAGATAGAGTTTATGCTATAAGGAACATAGTTTTGAAGTGTGAAAAAGTGATGGGTTGCTTCATTAATGGAGGACAAACTCTATTGTCATTTGAATTTGGAGTACATTTTTGTCTATCTTTAATCAATACCTCAACATGATAATCAGCATGGATTTTTGAACATATACTCTTGTCTGATTTTCAATGGCTCAATATACTTGCAAACAACACTATATATATGTCTACAAATATTTAACAAATATTCACAGGAAGTTGCTTAGTGTCATAGTATGATCCCATGTTATGCGTTAAATGCATGTATATATCTTTAAGTTATATTTAACCTTAGTTAGTGTAAATAAGATGGACAGATCAGTGCCTTTCATGCTATTCTCTACATAAATTCCTGATAAATTCATAAGTTCATGATTAATCATAAATTTAGGGTGAGTAGTAAAGAGCATGAAAATTGAGTTTATTATAATTTAAATGAAGAAAAACGGAACTTGAGAACTAACTTGTCTGCAGGATATCTGAAATTATTAATCAAATCAATTTCTTGCACAAATTTCCATGAAACAAGGTCAACAAGGTCAAACAGCAACAATGATCCTAACCCAATGTTAGAATCATACAAACAAACAAGTGACAAACTGTTCTTCAGCAGAAGTTACAGTGTAGATTTTTCATTTCCGTAGAAGTTATAGTGTAAAATTTGCACTTCAACAGAGGTTACAGAGTGACTTAAATCAAAAAGGTTAAATTTGACCTTTCGTAGATTGGTAATCTGCGGATAGGTTGACATTTTAACAAGTATAATATTTTTTCATGAATTGGTAACCTATGGAAAAACAAAATTATACTTCCGTTGATTTAAATGAGCAATGTTAGTTTTCCGGAGATGTTTAGTCACCCGTGGATGTTTTACGGAAGATTTAACTTCCTACGGAAGAATTAATAACTATGGAACAATAACTAACCACGAAAGAGTAATATGGATAGAGGGTCCCACAACATTAAATAGGTTTTAATATTCTAAAGTGTGTATAAATGATAAGTCTGCCTGTTGTCATTTTTCGTTCACTTTTTCAGACCACTTTATAAATCTAGAAAAACGATCTTCAAACCTTAAACCCTCTATTAGCCAATATTCAAAATACCCAAACGTAAATAACAAATCATATCAATTCTTGATTTGAGTTTATCTTCCGAACTACGTTGTCAAGGTAAATCATATGATAAATCAACATACACCTATTGATTGATCTCTTGAAATAACTCAGAAACTTTTAATTTCTTAGGTTTAAAGTTCATCATTGTGTTCTAACATTCTTATATTCTTTATAGACGGCAAATTGATTCGTAAAAGATCACTGTTTGTGTGCATTCCTAAATGCTGACGACCCTGTCTCCGAAGGATGCAAAGACATTATTAACTATTTGCGCAAATCGAGATTGTTTTATGCACTAACAGCTGATCCAGTCATCTATTAATCACATAAGATATATTGCTTGAACTCTGCAAGAATAGAAGAAGAGAATGATGAGAGAGTGATTCATGCCTCAATCCATGATAAAGCATTAAGGGTAGATGAATAGACAATATGGAAGGTATTAGAATTAGGAGAATAAGAAGAAGGTCATCCTGATGTATTTGATCATGATTACATGCAGATGGTATTTGACCTAATGGTTATGATGGTGACTACAGAAATGGAGAAATCAAAAAGGGGAGACTATACAAACCATACAGATTCTTTTGTCATACCTATCTAAAGTGTATGTCAAACAGGAAGTCAGGATTGGATCGATTTTCAAGGCACATCTCATCAAGAATTATTTGAATATTTGAAGAAAGGAGATACAATTATTAAAAATATATTCTTGGATGTTTGTGTGATCAGATTCAAGTTCAGAAGGTTGACAAAATATTTATGTATCGAAGATTTCTTCAGCTCGTCATTAATGATGTCTTGCCAAGAATTAAAGAAGGAGATATCATTGTGCAAGCACATATGCGAAGATCTGTATTGAGCAAGATCATTGGGAAATATGAAGGTGCTGACATGCCTATGTTTTTTTATGTCAGAGATGTAAATACAGATTTCCCACCAGCACTTGTTTATGATTATCATCAACAAGAAGAACAGGCAGAATCCCATGCACCAACTGAGCAAGCCTCTTACTCTCCACCACTATCTCCTATTCACCAATCATTACCACCATATCCTACTAATCACCAACCATTATCTTTAACCCAAGCCCACTCAACATCAAGCCAACATACATAACCAATTTCTCCTTCCCAATCACCAACCTCTATAAACACTGTTGCCACTGAACCAATATCATCAGCTAATGAACACACCCAACCCATTTCACTCTCCTTATCTAAATCATCTCCAAACACTAAAACAACAGAACCCATTTCACCAATTTCCATTTCCCATCCCCTCATCAAGAACATCCACAATTCAAAATCTCCCCATTCATTAAAGCAATCTCAACCTCAGCAAGCCCTGTTCCCACTATAGTGTCTGACTTTGAAGAAGATCAGGATGATGCTCAAATAGAAGTAACCAAAGAAGTATTCGTAGAGGTTAAGGGGAGAAAGATCAACAAGTAGAACAAGAACAAACTGAGAGTGGAGATAAGTTTGTAGACATAATAGCCTATCATGAGGATGACTTGAAAGAAGAAAAAATTGATGTTAGCAAGAGTTTTCTTGTTGCTAAATATTACAATATGATCCTCAAAACAAATAAAAGATTGGATAGATTAAGAGAGTTGAAGGGGATTTTGAAGGAAAAGATGAGAAATTAGTCCAACAAAGAAGCTGCACTCATAAGATTGAGAGAAGATGCAGTCACCAATAATGAAGTAATAGATGCTCTGCACCAATTAGTGAGAGTACTAAAAGTGTCTATTGAAAAGGAAAACACAAAAATAGAGCAGCTTGTTTTAGAGATAAACAAAGCCAAAAACACTCTCTCTGAACAAGCTGATCTTGTGAAAGTAAAAGATGAGGAGATAGATGCTTTAAAGACAAAGATATCCCACAACAACCACATCATCAGCAGCTCTTCCAAAGAAACAAATGTTCCCCATCATTCAATACAACAGGAAAAGGAAGTACTTAGGAAAAATTCAAACGGAGGTCATTTAAGTTAAAGAATCTCCTAAGAGAATAAGAACCATATCCCCTAAGCACACCCCATCAGCTGATTTGTCCACCTTAAAGCCAATTGAATACAAGAAGGATGAAAGTGATGCTGAATAAAAGAAGAATCCTCAAAAGCTGCTGAAATGACATTATCTAATGAGATGCTTACAACAAAAGATATTCTAAAAGATTGACCTGAATCTACCATGTTTATGGACCTTATTAACAAAGAATTTCCATATAAGGTGGTAGAAAGGATGAATATGGATGAAATGAAGCAAGCTACTCAAGATTATGATGTAGCCAGTATAATGATTCCAGGTTGCAACTATGATGCTTTCATCAAATTCCAAGCTATTTAAAAGCTTAAATAAGAACTGGATTATGGTGACACTAAAATACTTATTAGATATAATATGGTTTGCTGGTTCCAAAGCCACAACTATAAGTTTCATGAATTAAAAGATAGAGTTGTCAAGGAGCTCAGACAATTCATCGAATAAGTAATGAAAGTTGAGTTGGAAACCTGAGTAAGATTCAGAACTAAAGCTGCAAATCCAAGCCATGGTCATCAATCTACACCTGCTGAGCCCATAGTTTTGGAAAGCAAAGATATGTTTAAAGGTAAGGAAAAACTGATAAGAGAGCCAAGGGATGTTCTCCCTAGTAAAATATGGCCTCTAGGAACAACTGTGAGAGAGATAACAGAACAAAAATCAACTTTGATACAATTTTTTGATCACATCATAACTCTCATGTCTGCTGAAGATTATCAGATTATAGTATGGAAATTTGATCCGGAATGGGATTGTACTATCATCAAGAGGGCATCTGGGATGATTCAGTACTTCCCTTCGATAGAATTAGTCATTTTTCTCCCAGATGTCGATATCAAAATGCTCCAAAGCATACCAATCACAAACTATCAAGTACATCCAAGAGGAAGAGATTTCTTAGTGATGGTTGGAAAACTGCTAACAAAATTTAAGGATGATGTGCTAAAAAACCTAAAAGAGAAGATGAAGAGCACAAGAAAAGAAACGAAAAGCAAAGAAGGCCAAGATCCAGCTCGTCAAACACTATGAATGATGAAGTTTTGATTAGAGTTGGACATACAAACAAACTTACAGCATCAATCAAAAGCTTTGAAGGAAATCAATACACACATCCTATCATAGAATGGGGATATGTTAGGAAAACAAAGGAGCTTGTGTTGCCAAGAAATGAAGAGAAAAAGAAAGCTCCCGACATAAGGATTTTTGATCCATTGGAGATCAAACTTATGCATACGAGCTACATTTCTTATCTTCAGGACAAATACATTCCAAAGCTCAATGATGAAGAAGCACAACATGATCTATGCTTATATGTGCACTTAATTAAGGTGATTGACAAGCTGAATGCCAAGGCTTACAAAAAGAACATATGAAGCTGGCCAGCTGATGGGATTTGAAACCCATCTATCACTGAATTAAGAATATTAGATGAAGATGACCTGGAAGTTGTAAACAATGACAGTGTTGTTGCAACTTTAACAACAGAGGAATACATTCTTGGTTTAAATTTTGAAACCCTGAATAAGATGAGCTGAATGGAGATTAAATTCAAATTTGATGATCAAAAGGAAGTTGTATCATATTTCAATAAAAAGATGGTGGCAAGAGTCAAGGAAATATCAATTCTGAAGAGCTTATTAGAAGTGTCTAAGCCTAAGGGGAGTATTGTTAGGACTAGATCTTTTGTATAGGCTTAGAACTTTAATCAATCTTTGTAATGAATTCTTGTACTCTTTCATCATCTTGTATGCAATATATATGTATAGGTTAACCCATTTATTACATGTGTTTATTTATATGTGTGATTGTAGGAATAACATCAGTCTTGGCCAATTTGTAAATTTAACAAAGTGTAAGAACTATCTACGGATGAACAAAATGTTCTTCCATAGATATTCTGACAAAAACAACAAGGAATTATGTATCCGAAGATCTTCTAAGCAAGAACAAACTACTGCGGATAAAGTCTTAACTCTATGAAAGACCAGTGTCCTACGGAAGGATAAACTCCTAAGGAAGATCAAGGTCCTACGGAAGACAAGTTTGGCGGATAGCAAAAGTTCTACGGAAGACTACAATTCCTATGGAAGTCCAAAACACTTGATTGTACACCAAGTACATCAAGTCAACAACAGTCAAACACTAAAGTGATGTCATAAAGTCAACATCTGCGGACGACTTCACTTTAGTCAGAGAACATCATATCAAGACATTCTCTAAGGAACTTTCTTACCTCGATAAGAAAGTTACTGTTATCCTAACAGCAAAAATCCTAAGCCTCTAAATACAAGGCATAGGCGCATACTTTTATGTACCGATTGCTACTGATTACAAAGGATTGTTACCCATCAACAAAACCTAGTAACCCTAATAGCAACCCTAATAATATACACCAAATCATCATCATTAGAACCCAAGAAATTACTCATATCTTCATTATTCATTCAATTGTAATCGATTAATTAGTATTAATGGAAAACTTTTGAATCAAACGTGTTTGTTCTTTATTATTTTCATCTATTTTACATTTATCTGAATTGTTCTTCATTGTTTCATATTACAATTGTTATTTCAACAATCAACCAATTAAACAACGAGTAGTGATAATTCCGTGATCACTATTCGTACAATCTATCCTGGTGCGTATAGGTGTTAGAACATTAAGAGTGCTTGAAATTGAAGAAGTTGTACTTGAAAGTTGACAAAGGTGAGTTCAAGATCCCCCATTTTCTGTTTAAACATGTTTTGCGGCTGAAGATGTATGCAATAACTTTTACAACTTATAAGTATGTTTTACCATATCTATTACTCTTGTTTGTACGGATGAATGTATGTTTGGGGTATGCATGGTTGTGTTTCCTATTTATATGCTTGTTTAGGGTGCTTAGTAAGTTAGTTTCGGGTCAAGTGTATGTTAGGATGCTGATTTGGGGACTGAAATTAGTTTGGTTAGACCTGGTAAAGTGCCTATGCGCATAAGTGTTCATGCGCCTAGTGCCCATGCGCCCACTGCCCATGCGCCCACTGCCCGTGCTCCTAAGTATCAACCAGACACCCAAGCAGTGTCCATGCACCTAAGTTCCCCATGCGCCTAACATTTAGCTCATGCGCCTAACATTTAGCTCATATGTATGCCCATGCACCCAACTGACCATGTGCCCGCATAGTGTTCATGCGCCCGCGTAGTGCTCATGCGCCCGCATAGTGCTCATGCGCCCGTATAGTGCTCATGCGCATAAATGGTTCCCAAGCGCCCAAGTTTCCTCATACGCCTCAGTGTTCCCATGCACCTAAGCACACATGCGCCCGCATATTGCCCATGCGCCTAATACCTTACAAGAATTTCTGAAATTTTAGGGAAATAGAATTTAAAAAGGTTAAGACCTAGAATGTTTAGTGATTATGTTTTGTTAGTATTATGCATGTTTGTGGTTAGTTAATTGTGTTCCATATTATGCATTATTACGTGACTTTACGTGATATGTTAATGCTAGTATATGTAAAGTATTATCGTAAATGAAGCAAAAGATTAAAGATAATGAAAAATAGAATATAATAAATGAATGAAAGTCTTGCAAGCAAAATTTAAGGAGGTTCACAACTCATTAAGAGTTGTTAGCTCAACTATGTGATATATAGCATGAGGGTTCACACATAGGGGGAGTCAGTCTTGGTGACTGATCCATTCATGCGAAATGGGATCCTTGTCGCTTAACCCCAAAACTAAGGTGGCTTTGTGCCCAATGATGGGGTATAGATTATGACAGGATCTAGATAGAAGTGAAAGATAATGAAAAAAAGTTCAAAACGAACGAATAAGTGCGATAATGGAAGATAATAAGTTCATACCTTGATGTATGTACGATGAATGATCAACTACGAAAGTAAAGAAAATTTTTTCAAACGAATGAAAAGTATTTTATTTATAAAACTAGAACTCACTCAGCAACACTGACTTTTATGCATTTTTAGTTAGCAGGTAACTTGTTGTTGAGGATGGGACGAGGGTGAAGTTACTTGGCAAATAAGAGACTGGCATCCATTTTATGCATACTTGTTTTTTTGTATTGTAATGTAACTAAATATTATTTTGTAACTTTAACAACAGTGCATTACTCGACAAAAGTAATTATTAATGCATGAAGTGGTTTTTGTTAAATTATTCGGCTATGATGATTTTAGTATTCTGCAAACTTTTATGCATTTTAAATATTATGTGCGATGACTGTCCAACTATAAGTGTTCGGGAACGGGGCCTTCCAAGTTGGTATCAGTACCAAAGTTTAAGAGAGTTGGGTAAAATATTTTCAAAACCTAAACTTAAACTGAGAGGCAGTAGTTGAGGAGGTTCATCAGGTCATGCAGAAAATTCTACCGTCTATGGTGACCGAAGTTATTAGAGCTGTGAGGGAGGATGAGAAGAGGGAGAATAAGGAAAAGGAGAAGACCTCCTAGAGAGGGAATGACGAGAGAGGGGAAGGGAGCAACCCGAGGCTGAGACGGTTGCCTCAAGTGATGATGATGATGAGGAGGTTATGAAGGAAACGACACGGGGCTGTAACTACGAGGCATTTCAAAGGTGTAAGCCCCCAACGTTCGATGGAAACGGCAGTGCTGTGTTGCTCACCGATGGGTGAGGGAGATGGAGGCGGTACTTGATATTACGAGTGTCGGGAGGATCAAAAGGTGAAGTTTGCTACCCATTCATTTGTGGACTCACCCTTATGCTGGTGGGACAACATTGTCCAGGCCGAGGGTAGCAGGACGATTAGAAGGATGAGGTGGAGTGAAATGAAGAAGCTGGTGATCGAGGAGTTTTGTCCTCATAAGGAACATGACAAGATCAAGAGGGAGTTCCGGAAGCAGGAGGAGGGAACCATGGCACACCAGTAGTATACAAAAAAATTCAATGAGATGGCAAGGCTGGTGCCAGATCAGGTGACGCCCGTGACACGAAAGATCAAGAGATACATTCAGGGTGTGCCGGTGGATAATCACAGACATCTGATCTCCACCCGGCCAAGTACGTTCCAGTCGGTGGTTGATTTTTCAGGGAGACTATATGATGAGAGAGAGGCGGTAGCAGTGGTATAGGTGAGTAAGAAGGGTGGTGGTCACAAACTGGAATGGGAAGCGGTTTGGTCGTGGTGGTTCCATTCATTAAGAAGGCAAGGGTGGATGATCGAAGGGTGGTTACATTAGGTGCGGGAACGAAGAGGTGTGGTAAATGTGGAAAGGAGCATACGGGGGAGTGTAAGTGGAAATTGAACGTCTGCTTCAAATGTGGGAAGCCCGGGCATATGACAAGAGAGTGTGGGGTTAAAGGTGTTATAACTACGGTGAAGAGGGCCATCTGAGTAGGGATTGCAAGAAGCCGAGGGCTGAAAATTCTAGGGCAAAGAAGAGGACTGGGAATGAAAGGAAGAGAGCAAGCGCTAGAGCATTCACTATCACCACGGAGGAGGCTAGGGTGGACCCCGATGTCGTGTCAGGTACGTTCCTAGTAAACCAATATTGTGCCTCTATGTTATTTGCTTTTGGTGCTAGTAGGAGTTTCATTTCGACTGCTTTCTATGATAAGCTGATTGTTAGGAGTAGAAGTATTGATGAGCCTTTGATGTAGAAACTGCCATTGCTAAGTCTACTAAGATTTCTAATTCGATATAAGGTTGTGACATAGAATTGGAAGGTTATAAATTCCTGTTAAACTATTTGTGATACCCTTAGGCGAGTTTGATGTAGTCATTGGGATGGATTGGCTAACAGCCAACGAGGCAATATCACATGTCGCAAGAAGATGATTTGATTGGTTATGCCCGACGGGAGTGTGGTGATGATTTATGGAGATAGGGTTCGCACGGTCCTGAAAGTGATTTCGATGGTGGTAGCAGAGAAGTGTATGAGGCATGGATGTGGTGCCTATCTGGCCTACGTGAAGGATGTGGACGCGGCAGTGCCACGACTGTCAGACGTACTGGTTGTACGTGACTTTCCGATCGTGTTCCCGGGGATTTATCTGGTGTGCCACCTGATCGTGAGATCGAGATCCAAATTGACTTGATGTCGGGTGCCCAACCGTTGCTAAGATGCCGTATCGTTTGGCTCCATCTGAAATGAAGGAACTGATGGCTTAATTGCAAGAGCGTGATAAGGGGTTCATTCGACCGAGTATCTCTCCTTGGGGTGCTCCGGTCTTATTTGTAAAGAAGAAGGACAGTAGTATGAGCATGTGCATCGACTACCATGAGTTAAACAAGTTGACGGTGAAGAACATGTATCCTTTACCAAGAATTGATGACTTGTTTGATCAGCTCCAAGGTGCCAGTTGGTTCTCGAGGATAGATCTTCGATTTGGTTACCACCAGTTGAAGGTAAAGGAGCAGGACATTCCTAAGACAACTTTTCGCACGCATTATGGACACTACGAATTTCTCGTGATGTCCTTTTGGTTAAACCAACGCGCCAGCTACCTTTATGGATTTGATGAATCGGGTGTGCCGTCCGATGATCGGTACATCAGTGATTGTGTTCATTGATGATATCCTGATTTATTTGAAGAGCGAATAGGAGCATGCAGGTCACATTCGAGAGGTACTGGAGACACTTAGAATGGAGAAGCTATATGCCAAGTTCTCCAAATGCGCGTTCTGGTTGATGGAGGTTTAGTTTTTGGGTCATGTTGTGAATCCTGAGGGGATCATGGTGACCCTGCAAAGGTTGAAGTAGTGATGCAATGGAAATCTCCAAAGACGCCATCCGAGATTCGTAGTTTCTTGGGTTTGGCAGATTATTACAGAAGATTCATCCAAGACTTTTCCAAGATAGCTTCTCCGTTGACTAAGCTGACCCGTAAGGATGTTTGCATGGGGTCAAGAGCAAGTGAAAGCTTTCGAGGAATTGAAGACGAGATTGATCCATGCTCCTGTCTTGACGTTACCCGAAGTTAGCAAAGACTTAGTAGTATATTCGGATGCTTCTTATTTGGGGCTGGGTTGCGTGTTGATGCAACATGGGAGGGTTATAGCCTATGTGTCCCGATAATTGAAGATCCAGGAGGGTAACTACCCTACCCATGATTTGGAGCTAGTGGCTGTGGTCTTTGGGTTGAAGATTTGGAGGGACTAATTATACAGGATGAAGTGCACCATCTTCACCGACCACAAGAACTTGAAATACTTCTTCGAGCAAAAAGACCTGAACATGAGGCAATGGAGATGGTTGGAGCTTATAAAGGATTAGGATTATGAGATCCACTACCATCCGATCAAGGCCAATGTAATGGCCGATGCCCTTAGCCTAAAGGAGAGACCCGAGCCTATCCGGGTGAAAGCTTACTAGTTGGTGATGACCTCTGATATGATGACACAGGTCAAGGGATTCTACGATGAGGCATTGAAAGAATATTGCCTTCTCCGAAAGGATGAGAGGTCTAGTCACGGAGTTGGGTGAAAACACTCTCGGAGTTAGAACCCGTTTTGGGCGGATGTGGATCCCTCGTTACGGATATCTACGGGGACGAATCTTTGATAAAGCTCATAAGACTCGATACTCAATTCATCCCAGTGCCATGAAGATGTACCAGGATATGAAGAAAGATTACTGGTGGCCAAGAATGAAGCGCGATGTAGCCAAGTACGTGAGCAAGTGCCTTACTTGTTTGCAAGTGAAGATAGAACAATAGAAGCCATACGGGATGATCCAACCCTTAGATATACCCGAGTGGAATGGGAGCACATCATGATGGACTTCATTATGAAGTTTCCGTGTACGGCAAGAGGTTACGATGCTATATGAGTGATAGTTGACTGTTTGACGAAGAGTGCTCATTTTCTACCGATCCGTGAAACGTATACATCTGGGAGGCTAGCGAATCAGTTTATCAAAGAGATTGTGAGGCGTCATGGTGTACCAATGTCTATCGTGTCTGATCATGACACTCGGTTTACATCCAAGTTCTGGAAGAGATTTCATGACGCGATGGGGACGATGTTACATATCAGATACGGCTTACTATCCTCAAACGGAGGACAATCGGAAAGGACCATCCAGACACTAGAAGATATGCTTCAGGCATGCGCCATCGATTTTGGTGGAATTTGGGATGAACACAAACCGTTAGCCGAGTTCTCATATAACAACAGTTATCATGCTAGCGTCGGAATGCCACTATACGAGATGGTATACAGTAGGAAGTGTAGAACGCCCATATGTTGGGGTGACATTTGTTAGAAGGAGTTGGGAAGCGTTGAAGTGATTGAGGCTACGACTGAAAAAGTTGGAAAAGATTAAGGCCTTTATGAAGGCAGCGAAGGATAGACAAAAATCGTATGTCAATAAGAGATGGCGAACAATCGAGTTCAAGGTAGGAGATAGAGTTATGTTGAAAGTATCGCCTTGGAGAGGGATCGTCCGTTTCAGGAAGCGAGGGAAGTTGAGCCCGGGGTATATAGGACCTTTCTGAATCATTGCTCGAGTAGGAGCGATGGCCTATAGATTGGAGCTACCTGATGAGTTAAGTGGGATTCATCCAACATTCCATGTATCTTATCTGAGAAAGTGCTTAGCTGATGAAGATATAATAGTACCGCTAGAGGACATCAAAGTAGACGGACGGCTCAACTATGCACAATGGCAATCATTACCCGAAAAGAGAAAAGATTACGGAATAAAGTGGTTCCACTGGTACAAGTACAGTGGAAGCACGGGTAGGGATCTGTGTCTATGAAGGAAGAAATGAGCCAGCATTACCCACAAGTATTCAAGGAGTGACAGGTTTCGGGGACGAAACCTATATAAGGGGGGTGGACTTGTAACACCCGAAAATTTATTAAGAAAAGAAAAGAATAAAGAAGAAGAAAAATTTACATAAGTGGAGGGGGCCTAAGTGTCATAAGGACAAAACTTTATTATTATTATGTTTAAAAAGGTGGTATGGCCATCCACTACTCTGTTCCATCAACTAGTCTGTTCCATCAACTGCTTTTGACTTTTTAGAGAGAGAGAGAGCAAAGTTCTATCTATTCTTAGAGAGAAGAAGAAGAAAAATTTGCTGAAAGGTAAGTTTTCTTGTGTTTTGCTAGATTTCAACCAAAATTCAGCCTTATGACCGAGCCTTATGTGTTTGATTGTGTGTGCTTGGAGCGTATAGGTGTTAGAACATCAAGAGTGCTTGAATTTGAAGAAGTTGTACTTGAAAGTTGACAAAGGTGAGTTCTAGATCCCCCATTTTCTGTTTTAAACATGTTTTGGGGTTGAAAATGTATGCAAATAACTTTTACAAATTATAAGTATGTTTTACTGTATGTATTACTCTTGTCTGTATGGATGAATGTATGTTTTGGGTATGTATGGTTTTGTTTCTTGTTTATATGCCTGTTTAGGGTGCTTAGTAAGTTAGTTTTGGGTCAAGAGTATGTTAGGATGCTGATTTGGGGACTGAAATTAGTATGGTTAGACCTGGTAAAGTGCACATGTGACTAAGTGTTCATGCGCCTAGTGCCCATGCGTCCACTGGCCTTGCGTCCACTGGCCATGCGCCTAAGTATGGACCAGACGCCCAAGCAGTGTCCATGCGCCTATGTTCCCCATGTGCCCAACATTTAGCTCATGTGCCTAAGTATGCCCATGCGCCCAACTGACCATGTGCCCTCATAGTGTTCATGCGCCCGCAAAGTGCTCATGCGCCTGCATTGTAAGGCCCCGTTCCCGGGCACCTCACAGTTGGTCATTCATCGCGCATAAACCATACATTTATTTAAAACCTCGCAGCAGAAATTAATTAAAACCATTTTATGTATTAATGAACTCTTTTGCAAAATAATACAATGTAGTTAACTGTTACAAAATATCATAATTTGCATTACATCACAAAAACATCATTGTTATACAAATGGATGCCATCCCAAAAATGCCAAGTAGCTGTCCCATGCCATCCTCAGCAACAATCACCTGCCAACTGGAAAATACATAAAAGTCAGCGTTGCTGAGTGAGTTCTAGTTTTATAAATAAAATACTTCACTTATCATTCAAAACCGTTCTTTACTTTCATATGTGCTCATACATCATATGTACAAATAGATAATCTTATTATTATCTTCATCATCATTCATTAACTTTCGTTCATTCATCATCATACGTCATCGTTATCATTCGTTATCTTCCTTACCAAATTTACGTACATTCACCTTTATCTTCCTCACATTCCGGGCCATTGCCACAGGCTATACCCCACCGCCATGCATAAAGCGGGTACTAGGCCGAAGTCTATAATTAGACTCCCATACATTGTGCCCGGGGCCTGACCACAGTACCGGGGTAACTTCTTTCGGACCAATGCCATGTGCTATACCCCACTGTCATGCATAAAGCGGGTACTGGGCCGAAGTCTATAATTAGACTCCCATACATTGTGTCCGGTGGCCTTACCATAGTACCAGGGTAAGCGGCAAGATCCCATACGTATGGTCAACCACAAGGATTAGACCCCAGTGTGCATCCTTCTGGGGTAGCTAACCCACACACTGTTGAGTTAACACCCTTCATTGTGTGCGAACCTCCATACATTGCTTGTAAGACTTTTCTTACATTCGCTCGTTCATTAATGCATGCATTCATTCTTTCTTTATGTTTCATATATCATTAACATTAACTTCCGCTTTACATTACATAATACTTCATGTTCATTTCATACTCATAATACGTGGGTCACGGAATAATAAATAATAAGGAACATAAGGAAACATATCATACATAAGCATAACATTGTCACACATAATCATACATAACATACATCATGCATCATTCATTCACACACAAAAGCACATGCACAACAAGTACAAGTCATCATAGAACATTACAGACCCTCTGCGGAACAGCGGGGGTTCGGGGGCGGCAACCGCTGACAGCAGGGTCCTAGGGGCAGCAGCCCCTAGTGGGCTTCAAGGGGCAACGCCCCTGGCTGGGGCCGTATAGCACATTTGGCTATAGAAAAATCGATTTTCCTGTTAAAAGCTTTTAAAATCTTGGTCATTTAAATCATATATTTAGTATGCATTTTCAGCCCCAAAAATTCAGAAAAATATTTCTAAGTCTTAGGCACATGAGCACTATGCAGGCGCATGGGCACTATGCAGGCGCATGGGCACTATGCAGGCGCATGGGCACTATGCAGGCGCATGGGCACTATGCAGGCGCATGGGCACTATGCAGGCGTATGGGCACTATGCTGGCGCATGGCCTTCTGGAAGCATGGTAACACTTAGGCGCATGGGAAGGTTCTGGGCGCATGGGCAATATTGGGGCGCATGGCCCAACATTTAGTCATTCTGGGCCAATTCTAGGCGCATGGGCACTATGCAGGTGCATGAGTGCCTAGGCGCATGGGTACTATTTGGACGCATAGGGGATACTTAAGCAATTTTGACCATTAGGCGCATGGGCCACTATTTAGGCGCATGGCAGCGAACTCATACTATCAATCATCATAATCAATCCCAATTCATCAGTTCATCATGTTCTAAGCTTATCACTAACATTCTAAGCATCATAACATGAACATGAACACAAATCAAACCCAAACTTACACCCACCCACATACACATTCATACATACACATATGGGTAACATACCCATTTTTATAAAAACGTACTTACATGTATTTCCAGCCCTAAAATCAGTTAAAACATGTAAAAAGGGGGTTCTAGCACTCACCTTATGCAACTTTGAGTGTGCCTTCCTTCAAACCCGTATGCAATGAGTTCAAACACCTAGAAACCCACCAAACATGCACACCCGAACACACACACAAACACATAAGCATATAATTGAGGCTAAATCCCAACTAGAACACTTAAAACTTCGAATTCTTACCTTGAATTCAGCCTTCTTCTTGATTTTTCTTCAAAACCCAAAAGCTTCTATGCTTTCTCTCTCTAAAATTGGTTAAGAAGAAGAGTGCATGGGAGTGTAGGCGGCCATACCCACTTTATGCATTGGATTGTGTTTCCTTCTTTTATTTGCTTTTTATTCTTTCTTTCTTGTCTTTAAAAATATCCGGGTGTTACATGCATAGTGCTCATGCGCCTGCATAGTGCTCATGCGCCCGCATAGTGCTCATGCGCCTAAATAGTTCCCATGCGCCCAAGTTTCATCATAAGCCTAAGTGTTCCCATGGGCCCAAGTACCCATGCGCCCGCATAATGCCCATGCACCCGTATAGTGCCCATGCGCCTAACGACTTACAAAAATTTCTGAAATTTTGGGGAAATAGAAATTTAAAGGTTAAGACCTGGAATGTTTAATGATTACGTTTTGTTAGTATTATGCATGTTTTTATTAGTTGTGTTCCATATTATGTATTATTACATGACTTTACGTGATGTGTTAATGTTGGTATACGTAAAGTATTATCGATTAAATGAAGCGAAAGATTAATGATAATGAAAAGTGGAATATAACGAATTATATGGAAGTCTTGCAAGCCAAATTTAAGGAGGTTCATAACTCTTTGAGAATTGTTAGCTCAACTGTGTGATATATAGCGTGCGATCTTGGCTAACCCATGAGGGTTCACACACAGGGGGAGTCAGTCTTGGTGACTGATCCAAACGCGCGAAATAGGATCCTTGTCACTTAACCCTAAAACTGAGATGGCTTTGTGCCCAACAATGGGGTATAGCTTATGACAGGACCTAGATAGAAGTGAATGACAATGAAAAAAGTGCGAAATGAACGAATACGCGTGATAATGGAAGATAATAAGTTAATACCTTCATGTATGTATGATGAATGACCAAGTATGAAAGTAAAGAAAATGTTTTCAAATGAATGAAAAGTATTTTATTTATAAAACTACAACTCACTCAGCAACGCTAACTTTTATGCATTTTCAATTGGCAGGTAACTTGTTGCTGAGGATGGCACGAGAGTGGATCTAATTGGCAAATAAGAGACTGGCATCCATTTTATGCATACTTGTTATTTTTGTCTTGTAATGCTACTAAATATTATTTTGTAACTTTGACAATGATGTATTACTAGGTAAAAGTAATTATTAATGCATGAAGTGTTTTTTGTTAAATTATTTCGCTGCGATGATTTTAGTTTTCTAATGAACTTTTATGCACTTTAAATATTATGCGCGATGAATGTCCAACTGTAAGCGTTCCGGGAATGGGGCCTTACATGAAACATGTCTGAGTTCTAAGTCATCAGAAGATGAAGCTCAAATATGGCATAGAAGGGTGGTTCATTCAAACATGAAGAACATGAACAAGTTGGTCAAAAATGACTTTGTCATTTGCCTTCCTAAGAATGAATTTTTCTATTCTACTCATTGTTCATTATGTTATAAAGGAAAACAACATAGGGTGTCACATAAGTCCAAAACAATCAACACAAACACAACACCACTCAAAATGCTTCACTTGGATCTTTTTGGTCCAACCAATGTGATGAGCATTGGAAAAAAGCAATATTGTTTGGTGATTGTTGATGATTTCACTAGATTCACCTGGGTCTTTTTTCTTAAAACAAAAAGTTGTAAGGCCCCGCTCACCGGGCACCTTACTGTTGGTCATCATCACACATAAACATACATTAAATACATGATCATAAAATACGCAGCGGAATTTATAAAATATGCATTCTCATTTCATCATAAAAGCTTTTACATCATTGTCTTGATTACAAAATACAAGCTTTTCCTTACATTGCTTAACTATACTATGATTGCTGCTGATGCATATTCCACAGCAATCATAGGGTCATACAGCGACCTCTACCGAAGGAAACTAATAAAGAAAAATATATTCTTCTTCATTGAGAAGATATTAAGTTCAAAAATATATTTTTCTTCATAAAGAAGATTTCTTAAATAATCCTGTGTATCAGGATTATCAAGAAATCTTCCACTTGCATGCAACATGATATGTTGCGCGCATTACGGGCCCACAACACATGATGTGGCAGCATAATCAAAAAGTGGATGCCATCCCAAAAGAGCTGAGTAGTCGCCTCGTGCCATCCTCAGCAACACTACCTGCCAACTGGAAACACATAAAAGTCAGCGTTGCTGAGTGAGTTCTAGTTTTATAATAAAACATACTTTCATTCTCATTAACTGTTCTTCCATACATGTGTTCCTACATCATACGTACACGTAGATAATATTATTATGATCTCATCATTCATTACTTACTTTCATTCGTGTACACTTCATCATTCTCGTTTACTTTCATACATACATACTTTACATATTCTCGTACGTACTTTACTTCCATTCATTCATTCATTACTTACTTTCGAACATTCATTACATTCATTCATACTTTCATTACTTTCGTTCAAACGTTCATCACATTCGGTGACATGTACTATACCCCACTTTCATCATACATACTACTGGTGCTGGACCTGTGGTGGTTAGCCACGAACGTTGTGCACAAATGCTGACCCAGTCACCAGGGGTAGATACATGCACCACTTATCTTTCACTTTACTACTAACATACGTTAGCCGAGTCTGTTGCAGCGCGCGACTGCTCACCTCAGTGACAATCTTATGATTGCCTGCTAACCGAGTCTGTTGCAACACGAAGTTGCTCACCTCATTATCAATCTTAATGATTGACCCGATGTACATCCTTCGGGGTAGCTAACCCGTACACCGTTGAGCTAACACCTGCCAGGGGTGTGCACCTCCTTGATTTGCTTGCAAGCTTGTCTTACTTTCTTTCATTAATGCATGCATTCATTCATCATGTTCCTTCTTTCATTATCTTTCACTTTACGTTCTTAATACATTCGTTTCATTCGTTCATTCATTCACGTAAAGATTTTAAAAGATAAGACACATATACATAAGGAACATAAATACTTACATATCATCAGTATTCACCATCTATCATGGCAACAACATACTAACATACATACATCATACATACATCATACATACACTTCTACATTCATTCACCTCAGCCCTGTTCGGGCGACTGAACTATTACCAGTCGCATGTCCTCCATGCGACTGGGCCATGCGATTGGGCTATTCATGCGAATGGGTACTCAAACGTGCGATTGAACTTCCTTCCGTACGACTAGACACTATGCGACTGAGTTATATGCGACTAACTCTTAACCGTGCGACTGAACTACTCTGCGATTGAGCTTATGCGACCGAAACCCTCAGTCGCATCACTTATCGTGCGATTGAGACTCAATTGGGCGTCTGAGCCTCAGTCGGGCGATTGGACATCAACTATTACTCATTCGGCCGAATGGCCCTTCAGTCGCATAACCCTAACTGGGCAGCCACTGGAGTTCTTCATGAACAGCAGTCGCGAACCCCCGCACCCAAACTCGTCTTAAACCCATTTCTAGCCCAAATCGACCCTCCCTAGTCTCAGGGATTCATACTAGGACATCATACAAGCATATACAAGTCCTACTACTTACTAAACACATTACTCATGATTTTACCCAAATGGGTCAAACTTACACTATTTCAAAAATAGGGTTTATATGTGAATTCCGCCCCAAAATCGTTAGAAAACATGTAAATGAGGGGTCCTAGAACTCACATTGTCAGGTAGGAGTTGATGAGCTTCGATTTGGCTAGCTTCACGTTCGATCTTGAACTCGGCAGCACTTTCCCTCTTTTCTTTCTGTTCTCTTTCGCTCCCCTGCTCTCTTCCCGACTGAAAAATGGGAGGAGACTGGTGCTGCTCCCCTTTTATACCCACATCTTAGTCGCATCTGGTCCAGGGGCGACTGGACCTTCAGTCGCATCAACACCATGTGATTGGACCCCAATCGCACATGTTCCATGCGGCTCATACTTCATTCGGGCGATTGAACTACAATCGTGCGGTTGAGCTTCAATCGGCCGAATAGCCATGCGGTTGGACTCCAGTCGCATAAATCACAGGCGACTGAGGCTCAATCGCATAGCCTACCAAAAGTCAAACTTCCGGGTGTTACAAAAGTGAAATATCAGAAATATTAATGGAGTTTATCACTAAGATTGAAAAATCTACTTGATTTGAGAATCAAAATCTTAAGAAGTGATAATGGATCTGAATTTGTTAATCATGTTTTAGATTCATTTTGCAAGAACAAAGACATAAACAGACAATTCAGTGCACCAAGAACTCTATAACAAAATGGAGTTGCTGAACCAAGAACTCTATAACAAAATGGAGTTGCTGAACGAAGAAACAAAACTCTAATGAAGCAGCAAGAACAATGCTAGCTGACTCACATTTGCTGATAACATTTTGGCTGAAGCAGTGAACACAACATGCATTGTTCAAAACAGGACATTAATTGTCAAAGAACATAATAAAACACCATATGAGCTTTTATTTAAAAGAAAACATTTTATAGGATATCTTAGAGCTTTTGGATGTCATGTGTCTATTCAAACACCAAAGATCAATTATGAAAGTTTGCTGAAAAAGCCGATGATGGTTTCTTTATTGGTTACTCATCAACATCGAAATCATATAGAGTTTACATTCCACATAAAAACATTATAGAGGAAACTCCTAATGTATCTTTTGATGAATCTTTATTTATAAAATCTGTAAAAGGGTCATCTTGGTTGTTTGATATAGATGCATTAACAAATTCATTTAACACTGGTTATTTGAATGTTTCAGGTTCTTCGGATACACTTTATCCTTATGTACCACCAAGCATGAGTGAAGTGCTATTAACTGCTGATTTTCCAAGACCACCACATTCTCACACTTCAAGTGTTGCTGCAACCTGGCCCTTCATCTTAAACAAGAAATGGAAAGTCTATAGAAAATTGAATGTCAACTTTAAAAAAAGCAATTAATGCATGAGCAGAAGTTAACTCTACACCCGCAGAAGTTACTAATGCATCCAGAGAAGTGAACAATGTATGAATAGAAGTTCCTTTTACATCCATAAATATTCTATCGAGTTCTAAAGGTGATTCATTGCCTCCAAATGAAGTTCACAAACCATCAAGAAAGGTTTCAAATACAGTGACAACATCAGCAGCATCAGAAGAACAAAATGATGAAGAATTCGACTACTTTATTGATTCTCCATCTCAGCTGGATCCATCTCCATGAACCAATATCACCAACATGGAATCATCCATTCCAGTTGCATCAATTCCAACATCAAGAATTCATAAGAATCATCCAATAGAACACATCACTGTTGATCTTAATGAAAGAGCCACAAGAAGCCAAGGAGAAGCTGCCAACATCAGTCTTTTCTCTTGTTTTCTATCACAAGTGGTTCCTACCAACATCACAACTGCATTAAAAGACAACATCTGGGTTGAAGCCATGCAAGAAGAACTTCACCAGTTCAGAAAGCAAAAAGTTTGGAATCTTGTTGATCTTCCAAGGTTGCTTTTCAAGAACAAACTAGATGATAGAGGTATCATTGTAACAAACAAAGCGAGGCTGATAGCACAAGGGTATACTCAAGAAGAAGGGATAGACTATGATGAAGTCTTTGCACCATTTGCAATGATTGAAGCTATTAGAGTCTTCCTAGCCTATGCTTCATATAAGAAATTCATAGTTTACTAGATGGATGTAAAATGTGCTTTCTTATATGGTAAAATTGATGAAGAAGTCTATGTTGCCACCCACCAGGTTTTGAAGATCCTGATTACCCGCACAGGGTATACAAGCTTGACAAAGCTTTGTATGGTCTTCACCAGTGTAAGGCCCCGCTCACCGGGCACCTTACTGTTGGTTCTTCATCGCACATATAACGTACATAATGTATATAATCATAAATCAACGCAGCGGAAATGATAAAATATATACATTCTCATTCATTCATAAAAGTTATTACATCATTGACTCGATTACAAAATGCAGCTTTCTCTACTTTGTCTCTCCTCATAGGATCATACAGCGACCTCTAGAGGAGATATTAAGTTCAAAAACATAAAAATTATATTTTTATTACTTAAGAATATTCCTTAGGTAATTCCGTACATCGGAACCCTGACGGAATACTCCTGACACTCTCATGCAACATACTTTGTTGCATGTGCTATGCACACGCATCCTATGCGTGGCGAACTTATCAAAATCTAAAGGAGATTTCTTGAGTAATCTCGTTGATTCAGATCCTCAAGAAATCTCATAATGGCAGGCAACGTGACTTGTTGCGTGCATTATGGGCCCGCAACACGTGACGTTGCAGCATTATAAAATGGAGAATGCCCTCCCAAAAGAGCTGAGTAGCCGCCTCGTGCCATCCTCAGCAACACTACCTGCGAACTGGAAAACACATAAAAGTCAGTGTTGCTGAGTGAGTTCTAGTTTTTTTATAATAAAACATACTTTCATTCTCATTAACTGTTCTTCCATACATGTGTTCACACGTCATACGTACACGTAGATAATATTATTATTATCTTATCATTCATTACTTACTTTCATTCGTGTACACTTCATCATTCTCGCATACTTTCATACATACATACTTTACATACTTTACATACTTTCGTATGTCTTTACTTTCATTCATACTTTACATACTTTCGTATGTCTTTACTTTCATTCATACTTTACATACTTTCGTATGTCTTTACTTTCATTCATACTTTCACTTCATACGTTCGAACCTTCATTTTATTCATTCATTCATTTATTACTTTCGTTCGAACGTTCATTACATTCGGTGACATGTACAATACCCTCTTTCATCATACATACTACTGGTGCTGGACCTGTGGTGGTTAACCACGAACGTTATGCACAAATGCTGATCCAGTCACCTGGGGTAGGTACTTGCACCACTTATCTTTCACTTTACTTCTGGATCAATGCCATATGCTATACCCCGAACGTTGTGCACAAATGCTGGTGCTGGACCTGTGATGATAAATCACGATCGTTGTGCACTAATGGTGATCCAGTCACCTAGGGTAAGCGGCAAGGATCCCATACATACTTCTGGTCAATCACAAAGACTGACCCCGATGTGCATCCTTCGGGGTAGCTAACCCGCACACCGTTGAGCTAACACCTGCCAGGGGTGTGCACCTCCTTCATTTTGCTTGCAAGCCTTTATTATGTTCATTCATTCGTTAATGCATGCATTCATCATCATGTTCCTCTTTCATTATCTTTCACTTTACGTTACATAATACTTCATTCATTCCTTTCCATAATTCATAAAGTTTTCGGAAAGATAAACATACATAATCATAAGGAACATACACACAACATTCATTCATCATCCTACAAGGCATCATTCATATATGGCATACAACAGGTACAACCATGCAACATCATCATCACTATCATGCCTATGTTACTCATTTTCCTCAAATTAATCAGATCTTACTAAGCCTGATCCGCATTTCACATTCAGGTTCATCCGCATTAGTCTGATCATCCGCATTAGTCAATGCGGATGAGTAATACCTTATCCGCATTAATTTACCTCATCCGCATTAGTCAATGCGGATGAGGAATGACTTACCGCATTCCTGAGTTAGTCTCCCGCATTGGTTAATGCGGTTTACCGCCTTAACTATCGTGTACCCGTGTTGGGTTAATGCGGATGAAGGAAGGGCCTTGACCGTATTTGCTTGGTCATCCGCATTACTCAATGCGGTGGCCTGATGCCTTAACCGCATTCTCCCTGGTCATCCGCATTAGTTAATGCGGTTGACCACAACCGCATTTGGACAATACGGTTGAGTAAGGCAACCTGCAACTTAACCTGCGCCATTTCTACAATCCATACATCATCTCAACATACATTAGCACAGTTTTACCACATCAGCTACTTAGAATCAACTAAACATCATGCATATCATAAAAATAACTTCTAAAACATGCATCAGCAGTACACATTCGGTCTACCTGCTGAGATTTGTCTACTTATCTTAGAAATCTTACCTGCAGTGAGCATAGCAGCCCAATCGGACCTTATACACACCCATACTCATACGTATATACACACATTGAGAGCTCATGGCTCGAAAACAATTTCACTATGTGTTCCAGCCCCAAAATCGTTCAAAAATACTTAAAAGAAGGGGTCTTAGAACTCACATTGTGTTGCTGGGTATGGCTTCTTCAAAACCCGTCGTCGTGAGACCTTGTACCTCGAATCCGCCCTCTTCTTCTTCTTGTTCTTCCTTCAAATTCCCGTGGTCTGCTCTTTCTCTCTCTAGAACACTTCGAAGATTTGGGGTTGTGAGAAAAAAAAAGTGGGCAGCCATCCCTATGTATATCAGATATTTCTTTTTTTTGTACTTTTACACAAAACCCCCTTCTACTTTCTCTTTCTTTTCCTTTTTCCTCCAAAATTCTTTCTTTTCTTTTCTTCTTATTATTTCCCTTTGTCTAATCAAAATTGCGGGTGTTACAACCAGGCACCAAGAAAGTGGTATAAAACACTATCTTCTTTCTTGCTCAAGCATGGTTACAAAAGGGAAACAATTGATCAGACTCCCTTCCTCAAACATGATCATCAAGACCTGTTGGTTGTCCAAATATATGTGGATGACATCATTTTTAGATCAACAAATAAGAGATTGTGTGAAGACTTTGAAATTTTGATGAAATCTGAATTCCAAATGAGTTCTATGGTAGAATTAACATTCTTCCTTGGTTTACAAGTTCATTAGAAACCAGATGGAATATTCATCAATTAAGAGAAGTATGTTCACCAAATCTTGAAGAAGTACAACCTTGCTGACACTTCTTCATGCAAAACACCAGTATCAACAATAGATAAGATTGTACCTGATACTAAAGGGAAGTTAGTTGATCAAAGATTGTATTTATCAATGATAGGATCTTTGATGTACTTAACTGCCAGCAGACCTGACATAATGTTTGTTGTGTGTGTTTGTGTTAGCCACCAATCAGACCCCAAGGAGTCACATCTGCATGTAGTTAAGCGGATCTTCGAATACCTCAAAGGGAAGACAACTCTTGCACTTTAGTATCCCAAAGAAGGAGATTTCAAACTTTATTCATATTTTGATAATGACTTTAGAGGATTAAACAACAACAGAAAATCAACAACTGGTGGCTGTCAATTCATAAGATCAAGACTTGTTTCTTGGCAGTGCAAAAAGCAAACAAATGTGTCAGTATCCACAGCTAAGGCTGGGTACGTAGCTGCTTCAGCTGGTTGCTCTCAAGTTTTATGGTTGTAAAACTAACTACTTGATTATGGTTACAATTTTCTTCAAACACCAATACATATAGATAACTCAGCTGCTATGTTCATCGCTGCTAATCCAGTGCAACGTAGTAAACCAAATCATATAGAAATAAGATATCATTTCTTGAGAGTATACTCAGAAAAAGATTTGATCAAGTTGTTCAAAGTGGATCCAAAAGATAAGCTTTCTAATTTATTCACTAAAGCCTTGGACATAGTGAGATTTAATTTCTTAATTGAGTCATTAGGCATGATAAACTTAGATTAGTAATCATCACAAAGAAAAAGCATGATCTGTCCTTCAAATTATTCCATATGAAAAAGTCTACAATATCCATAAAACATATAAAAATCCAAAAAGATTATCTTATTAATATGTTTTTCTTGAAAAAACATTCATATCTTGGGAAGTGATAGTACACTATACCTTTGTTTACTTGCCTAATTTTTTAACATATAATAAAGGCTGATCGGATGTGATTTGATATATGAGCAGGTTCAGCTTGAGTAGAATAAACAAGTTCATTCATAACATAATGCATAGATGACTAAGTGTTGGTAATTCAATTTTGAGGAGCATGCAAGTAAGTCTTATCCTACTATGATCAACTTGCTCACCCAAACACACTATGTTATGACATTTTATAGTTTCTATCTTTGCATATCATATACCCTCTATTTTGCGTGAGCAAAGACCTGGGTTCATTAGCACCTTTGTTTTATGTAAGTAAAGACCTAGTGATCTGATACTAATCATCATCATCTATTTGTTTTGTGTGAACAAAGACCTGGTTAATAGGCCTGATGCCTGATGATGATCATCAATAAGCTCTAAAAGAATCCAATGTGATCAACTATATATTATCTTAAACATCATATCAATCATAACAACAACATTAATATGATTTCAAAGAAATCTTAAGATAGGGCTTATGATATAAGGCCCATAGTTTTCAAGTGGGAAAAGGTGATAAGTTGACTCATAAATGGATGACAAACTCTAATGTGATTTGAATGTGGAGTCCATATTTGTCTATCTTTTAGCAATACCAAAACATGATAATCAGCATGTCTTGTTCAATATATACTCTTGCCAGAATTTATGTGGATCATAATACTTGCAATCAGCACTTGATCTATGTCTACTGTCATCAAACAAAATGCATTAGGAAGTTGCTTAGTGTCATAGTACGATCCAATGTTATAATTCAAATGCTTATATATAAGTTATCTTTATTTTTTGTTTATAAACAAAAATACAAAACGATTTTGTTTATGTTCTTTTCTTTTCAAATAAGATGGATAGATAATTGCCTTTCATGTTATTCTCTGCACAAATTTCTAATAAATTTATAAATTCATGATTAATTACAAATTTAGGGGGCGTAGTCATCAGCATGAAAAATGAGTTTATCAAATTTTAATGATGAAAATTGGAACTTGAGTACTAACTTGGTTACAGGATATCTGAAGTTTTAATCAAATCAATCTCTTGCACAGTTTCCATGAAGCAAAGTCAACAAGGTCTAATAGCAATTAACAAATGATCTAACTATTTGTTAGAATCATACAGCAAAAACGGTAAAGTTCTGTCTTTCAGCAAAAATTACAGTGTAAATTTTGATCTTCCGTAGATTGGTACTCTACGAAGCTCATATTTTCATATACGAAGTTCATATTTTCACAAGTTTAATTTCTTTACGTAGTTTGCTATCCTATGATAAAGTAAATATCCTTCCGTAGAATTAATTCAGAAAATAAGGAAAGTTAGTCCTCCGTAGATGTTCTATGGAAGAATTAACTTTCTATGGAAGAATAAACAACCATGGAAGGGTAATGAGGGTTAAGGTCCCCAAAGCATTGAAAAGGTTTAAAATATTCAGAGAGTGTATAAATGATAATCTTAACCATTTTCATTTCCGTTCACTTTTTCATTCACTTTTTCGGACCTAGAAACACGCTCTCAAACCTTAAACCCCTCTTTCCGCCAACATTCAATTACAATCTCCAAACAACAAATCACACTTAAATTTCAAATTCATATCATCAAACGAAGAACATCATTGAGATGGCTAATAGATTTGCTAAAGAACATAACGTGTGTGCTTTTCTTGATTCTAAAGACCTCGTGGCCGAAGGATGCAGAGATATCATTAATTACTTGAGAAGGTCCAGGATATTCTATGCACTATCTGAATATCCAACCATCTATCAATCCCATATGATATATTTTTGGAATTCAGCAAGCATAGAGGAGGAGGATGATGGGATGGTGATTCACTCGATTGTCGGAAATGAAGAATTAAGGCTGGAAGAATAATCAAGAGAGTGTTGGAACTGGGAGACCGTGAAGAGGGCCATCCAGATGTCTTTGATCATGAGTATATTGAAAGAATATTTCATCTTATGGGATAGATGAAGACAATCATAATGGAGAGATCAAGAAGGGAGGACTATGCAAACCTTATAGGTTTTTGTGCCACGCTTATCTGAAGTGTATATCCAACAGAAAATCTAGGTTAGATAGATTCTCAAGGCACATTTCTTCTAGAATCATTAGAGTGTTTGAAGGCAGAAGATACAACTATGCCAAATATATCGTTGGATGCCTGTGTGATCAAATTAGGGTACAAAAAGAAGGTAAGATGTACATGTACCCCATATTTTACTAATTGATCATCAATGATGCATTGCCAAGTATTGAAAGAGAAGGTGGAGTATTTATGTAAGCTCACCTAGGGAGATCGATGCTTAACACGATCAGTGGGAAATATGAAGGCAGGGATATGGAAATGTTTGCTCACATGATTGATGAAAATGTAGACATTCCACAAGAACTTATTTATATTGACCAACAGTAACAAGAAGCACAACCTACTGAGTCCCCTGCACCAACAGAACAAGCATCACACTCTCCACCACCAACACCTTTGAGGAACCAATCATACTCACCACCTGTTCAAGTGAACTCTCTAGCAAGTGAAAATACACAGCCTGTGAATCCTAGGATCAAAACAAGAATTATCAGGTTAGAATGCATGAATGGTGATCGCGGAATTATCACTACTCACTGTTTAATCGATTGAAGATGAAATAGCAATCATAATATGAATCAATGAAGAACAATTTAGATAAATGTAAAACTGATAAACGTAATAAATGAACAAACACGTTTGATTCAAAAGTTTTCCATTAATACTGATTAACGATTACAATTGAACAAATAATGATTGAATGGTTGCTATATTAACTGCTAGGGTTCTAATGATGATTTGGTTTGTATTGTTATGGTTGCTATTAGGGTTGCTAGGGTTTGTTGTTAGGTTATGATCGGTAGCAATTAGCTAATAAAAGTGTGCACCTATGCCTCGTATTTATAGGCTCAGGGTTTTACTGTTAGGGTAACAGTAACTTTTTTATCGGTTTAAGAAAGTTACTTAGAGACTGTCTTGATGTGACGTTCTCTGACTAAAGAGAAGTCGTCCGCAGAAGTTGACTTTATGACATCACTTTAGTGTTTGACTTGTTGACTTGATGTACTTGGTGAAGTATATGCAAGTGTTTATGGTCTTCTGTAGGACTTTAGTCTTCCGTAGGACTTTGTTCTTCAATAGAAGTTTAGCCTTCCATAGGACTTTGGTCTTTCGTAGGGGTCTGTCACAAGCTGTTCTTTCGTAGAAAATCCTCAGATGCACAATTCCTTGTTGTTCCAGCAGAACATCTACGAAAGTACAGAATGTGAAGATCAAGTATAGGTTGGACTCACCTTAGTTAGTTTGTTTATTTTGGTTTATTTTTAATAGCTTTAATGTTAGTTCGTCTATTGTATGTGAATAGTATTTAGTTTTAGTTATTGTAGAAGTTTCACTAACCCAGTGAAACTAGTAGTCAACTGACTTAGGTCACCCGGCGAAACTGTGTTTCGCAGCCGGGTGAATCTATGATATTAGTCAGAACAGTTTCGTTGCCCAGCGAAACTGTCAGCGGAACTAGATTTTCTATATATATGTAACTTTGTAATTGGTTGTGTAAGTTTTGCACAACCCTAATTTGAAAATACACTTTTGCATTACTGTTCTCATTGAGTTTGTTAGATGGAATCATCTGTTTCTTATCTTTGAGCCTTGTTGTTTGATTGATTGTTTGATTTCAAATGTTTTTACATTGAAACTCTTTCATAGATTAGTGTTTGGATTGTATTTCAGTGGGATTTGAGTATCATTTATCACCATTTGCACTGTTGTCGATCACTAATGGACCAACAATATGGTATCAGAGCCTTAGTGCTCTTGATGTGGTCATTGATTGGGTTTTAAAAGGGTTTTGATAGAAATCATTGTTTTATCAATTTCAGATTATTAGAGTGTTGTTTTAGCTTGAAAACCTTTGCAAAAATACTTTGTTTGGGTAATGAAGCTATCCCAATCATCCAATCACCAATTCATTATGACTTGGGTGATTTTAGATTGATTTTTAGTTCGAACATTCTGTTTTACTCTTCCAGCAAAACTATTTTTGCATCCAGCGGACTAGTTCTGTTTCCAGCAAAACTACCTTCTTCAGAGATTTACTAAATTTTCAGTGGATTCTAGCGAATTTACAAATTTTGAACGAAAGTGCACCTTACTCAGTCAAGCCTTCAAGCGAAAGTGCTAGGGAATTTGTCTTAGAATGCAAGTTCTACTAGTTTTGGCGAAACTGTGCACGAAACTAGAAGTTTTTATAGCATTTGCCTAGCGAAACTGCTGCCCATTTGCCCAACGAATCTACGGTCGAAATTACGGGTGAATCTACCAGCGAAATTACTGAAGTTCAGCGAATCTATTTCTTACTTTGAAAATGACATCAACCAACATTACCATCTCTGATTTAGAGAGTGTTGCACCAAATAGGCCATCGCGGCTTATAAACGGAGACAATTTTGAAGATTGGAAGCGGTGCTTGAATGCCTTTTTCTTTTACACAGACCATAATCAATAGGAATCTATAATGAAAGGCCCACACACTCCAACGGTAACTATCAGGGAACAGACCAGGGTGAACACTGACTCCTCAACCTTCTTTGAAAGAGATATTAAGCTAATCGATCGTGACCAGAAAGCTTTTGGGGCCTTGACCTTATGCTTCTCACAAGACATACAACCGTTTTTGCTGAGCACACAAGTGCAAAGTCTTTGTATGATGTTATATGTGAATTCTATAATGGAAATGAAGATCTGAAGAATGACAAGAAAGCCCAAGATGAGACGGAGTTCATTCGTCGGACACAAGAATGAAAGACAACTGATCTTACCAATTGATTGTTGTCAGTTTCAAGAACTCTAAAAAAGTATGATGATCAGTTGGGTAATCATGAGCAGGTGACCAAACTCTTAGACTCTCTCTCTCTCACCCCAATGGAGCTTACAAGTGAGAACGCAGAAGCAGGAGAGAAACTTTGCTGATTACAAGCTTATGGATGTGATCAACAAACTAAAATGTTTTGACTAGATCTGAAGAGAAGGGAATACAATCAATCCTTAGTGCCAGCCATTGTATATCCATAAAATGTTGCATTGATTTCATCCGCTGCAAACTCGACCATGTATGGTGCAGCTAATGGTGGATCTACAGGAATTGGTATGTCAGACAACGCAAGTGGTTAACCTACAAGTGTTGGTAAAAGCTCAAAGACATCTGTCACCACTCATATTCCTTCTGATACCATTGCACTGTTCGGGATGCTTGTATATAGTTATGAAGCCTTAGTTGTTGGGGAACTAAAGGGTAAGGGGATGACGATTGAAGACATGTATTAGGTGGATCCTGATGATTTAGAGGAAACTGACATTCAATGGCAAATGGCCATGCTTACACTGCGTGAAAGGATATTTATGGAGCGCACTGGAAGAAGAAACTTTAGTAATCATAATCAAAATTCCAAGCTTGGTTTTGATAAGTCAAAGTTGTGATGTTTCAATTGCAAGCAGTTGGGACACTTTAAAAGATAATCTCCATCTCCAATCGTCACTGAACCAGGAATGACTGGAACCTCAAAGGTTATTCCAATTGCAGAAAAGGAAGAAGCCAAGCAGAAGAAAGAAATAACCCTGATTTCCAACTTTGACTAGAGTGTTGAGAATACAGAAACAGTGGAGGAGTTTAATCAAGTGTTAGTAGCTGAGGTGGTTAGAATGGAGGAGGAGCCGGTGGAAGAGTTTGATCCTTTCAGTGAATTCAAAGATGAGGTGGTGGAAGAAGCTTGTGATGGTTATGTCAGGGAACTAGGTAAGAATGAAGAATGGGACTTTGAGAAAGTTTAAGAACATAAGGTTGAAGAATTTGAAGAATGTGAAAAGCTGGAGCAGGTCGAGAAGACAGAGGTTAAGCTGAAGGAAAAGGAAGAGGTGAAAGAGGAAGAAGGTGAAGATCGGAGAGCCAGCATGGAAGCTGAGAAGAAGGAAGAGGATGAAAGGAAGAAGAACACACCGGTCTGTCAGTGTGACATGGCCCTGGCTACCGAGAAAGTGGTCATGGGTCTTCCTTATGAGGTAATTCAGGATTTGTGTTCTTCTCCATGTAAAATTAGAATATTTAGGGTTTATAAAGCCAATAGGTTATTATTAGAAAATGATAAAAAGCTAAAACAAATAAATAAGGAACTTAAAATAAACGAGTTTAAATATTTTATCAAATTAAATGAGCCTTTAAAAGAAAATGAGCATTTAAAGAGAAATCTTTTGGAAAGAAATGTTGAAATTGAGTCATTAACAGAGCGTGTTGCTCTTACCGAGTTTGAAACAAGCAAATTAAAAACCAAGCTTGAAAAATGGATGATATCTGGGATGAAACATGAGGATCTTTGCAAGAAACAAAGGGGGGCTAGACATAAAACAGGGCTGGGATTTGATGAAACCACTCATGTTTATCCTCCTCCATGTACTTATTGTTATTCACCTATGCCTACACCTCATCCAACAAATGATTTAATTCAGAATGATACTAACAGTTTGCATGGAAGTCTAGAAGGAGTGAATCATAAGGAGATTCGAGAGGATTATGGTTACAGTAGCAGTAGTGGTTTGGGCAGTTCTAGTAATAGCTTTTGTGATTTGAATACATCTTTGAAAGACACTAGTTTAAGTAGTTTTGCATCCCAGTCTGTTTCAGACAGTGGCTTTTGTAGTTCTAGTTCTAGTCTATCGCATTCATCATCAGTTGTGTCTAGCTCATTTCCATATGTTGTCAATGCTTGTAACAATGAAAAGAATAAATGTTTAGATGAAACTTCAGTAAGAAGTACAGACTCAAATTCTTTTGAAAAGTTCCTCTCTCATCCTATCCTATCTTTTATCCCAATTCGGATTTCTAAACCAAACAAAACAGGAATATCTTCCTCAGAAATTAAAATTATTAATGCAAATAAATCAGAATCTGACAAAATTAAGGTATCAAAAGAAAATGTAAAAGAATCATATGATACATGCAGCAATTCTGATTCACATACGACTGATTCTGAGGAAGATAGTGCAGTTGATCACAATCATGTTTCTCACTGCAAAAAGAAAGGTTTGAAATCCCATTGCTTTAAATGTGGGAAGGATGATCACGTGTTTAAAAATTGTCCTAAATATGTTGATAAGAATGTACATAATCCTTCTTTGGGTAGTAGATTAAATCTTTTTGTAAATAATTTCTTTTGTAAAAATTCATTTGATTCAAAACCCAAGTTGGTCAAAACTTGGGTTCCTTCTTCCAAAACCTAACAATCTTTGTGTTCTAATGCCAGGATCATTCTCGAAAAGCTGTCAATAGCTTATGGCATGTTGGATCTAATATGCCCAAGACACATACAAGATTGATGTGGTTAGTACGTTATGATCCAAGTCGGGTCATACCCAATAACAAGCTATATAAACACCAACAAATATTTACTTGTTGATAAGATCATACAATAAATATTGACACCTATTTAGAAAATTGGTTTTCTAAATATTACTTTTGTGATAGAACAACATTATATGGATAGTTTGTTCATGAGATATTTATTTGTTTCATTATTTAAGTTGGTTAAATAATGACAAATAAAAGTGTGTTATGCTATAAAACTAAAGTAGGTGTTAATTTTATAAACTAAAAGGTTGTAAGAGTGCAAATTTATAAAATAACAAAATTGGGTGCGAAACCCATTTTGAATGGGTAATTCGGCCGCCCCTTGGGCATGGGGACTCCCCCTTTTGTCTTGGTAAAACACATGAGTTATTAACTCTTGCACTCTTCCCTTGAACACACTTTCTCTCTCACACATGCAAAGCTCACTTCTCCCTTTCTTCCTTGGCTGAAATTTCGAGTTCTTGGCTGAATCTTGTAGACTTCCTTGGCTGAAATTTCGAGTTTGAAGAAGGGTTTTGGGTCTTGGTGCTCTCCTACCTAACAAGTAGGTGTTTGGAGAAGCTTGTGGGTATACAAGCTTGAGTCTTTCTTCCTTGAGGGCTGCACATACAAGAACATCATCATCTTCATCTCACCTTTACTACAACATCTTGTTCTTGAAAGGTAGTTCAAGAACATCCTATGGTTGTATTTTTGTTTTTGATAGCACACCATTTCATATACATATGATCCTTGTATTTGGGTTTTGTTTTTAATTGAAAATGCTTCATATTTTCAGATTGCTAACCAGATTTTAAACACCTAAATCCGCTGCGTTTTCATAGTTTAAATGGCTAAACTAGCTTTGATAAACTTGCTACAAAACCTAACAGATTGAGATGTGAAAAGTGAAACGGGGTGGGTATTTTCACTGGCTGAAGAGATGGGTTCAGTGGAAGTAGTGTCTAATGAAGTTTATGATTAGGAAGGAGAGATGGGTTTTGTGTGTTCACTTTGTGGTGATTGCACTGGTGGTGATAATGGTTAATGATGAAGAGGAGATGGTGGTGGAGAGTGTGATGCTTGTTCTGTTGGTTTAGGCAATCAACATGTTGTTCTTCATATTGCTGATTATCAAAGATAAGTTCTTGTGGGATGTCTATATTTTCATCAACTATATATGCAAACATTTGCATCTCTTCCCCTTCATACTTTCCACGTATCTTGTTCAGAACTGACCTCCCCAAATGAGCTTGCACAATGACATCTCCTTCTCTTTGTATATATGGCAGACATCATTAATGATCAGTTGTATGAATCTAAGGCACATGAACATCTTGTCAACTTTCTATACCCTAATTTGATCACATAAACATCCAAAGATGTATTTGGCGTAGTTATATGTTCTCCCTTCAAATATGCCAATGATCCCAGATTATATATGCCTAGAAAATCCATCTAAATCAGACTTCCTATTAGGTATACACTTTAAGTAAGTCTGGCATAGGAATCTGTAGGGTTTGCACAATCTTCCCTTTTTGATTTCTCCATGTTGATAATCACCATCATATCCCATCAGATCAATTTTTTTGTCTACATACTCATGCTTAAAAGGATGTCCTTCTTCTTATTCACCCTACTCAAGAACTCTCTTTACTGTTGTTTCGTTAATTCTTAATCCTTATTTCTAATTGTTGAATAAATCACCAAATCATTTCCTTCTTCTTCTATTAATGCTATATTCCAAAAATCTATTATGTGGGACTGATAGATTATTGGATCAATAGATAATGTGTAGAAGAGCCTCGACCTCCATAAATACTTCATGATGTCTCTACATTCTTCAGCTACAGGGTCTTCATGATTCAGGAATGCACACACGTTGTGTTCCTTGGCAAATCTATTTGTCATCTGCGTAGAAAATAAGAAGATTAGAACACAATGATGATTCAAACTTTAAAATAAACATAAGAAATTGAAGGGTTTCGGTGATATTTTGATGAATCAATAAATTGATTTATGTTGTTTTATCATATGATTTACCTTGACAATGTAGTTTGAATGATGAATTTAAGTCAAGATTTACATATAATTTGTTGTAAAGAGAGGGTAATTTGAATGTTGACGGACAGAGGTTTTAAGGTTTGAGAGCGTGTTTCTACGTCTGAAAAGTGTTCTGACAAAGTGAATAAAAATGACAACAGTCAAGCTTATCGTTTATACACACTTCAGAATATTTAAAAACCTATTTAATGTTGTGGGACCCTCAATCCTTATTACCCTTCCCTAGTTGTTTGTTTTTCCGCAGTTGTTTGTTTTTCCGCAGAAAATATTCCTCCGTAGGATGTTAATTCTTCCGTAGAACATCTACAGATGACTAAACATCCACGGAAAACTAATTATTTTCTAGACAATCTATGGAATTATAATTTGTTTTTCCATAGGGTACCAATCTATGGAAGGTCAATTTTAACCTTGTTGAATTAAGTTTCATACTGTAACTTCTACTAAAGTGCAAAATTTAGATTGTAGCTTCTGCTGAAGGACAGTTTGAAACTTATTTGTTTGCATGATTCTAACATTTGGTTAGGATCATTTGTTGTTGTTAGACCTTGTTGACCTTGTTTCATGGAAATTGTGCAAGAAATTGATTTGATTAAAACTTCAAATATCCTACAGCCAAGTTAATGCTCAAGTTTCAATTTTCTTCATATAGAATTTGATAAACTCATTTTTCATGCTGATTACTACTCCCCTTAAATTTGTGATTAATCATAAACTTATGATATTATCAGAAATTTATGTAGAGAATAGGATGAAAGGTAATGATCTGTCCATTTTGTTTGAAGAAACAAAAATTAAACATAACTTAAAGATATATACAAGCATTTAAATCATAACATGGGATCATACTATGACAATAAGCAACTTCCTGATGCATTTTGTTTAATGTTTGTAGACACAGATCTAGTGATGATTGCAAGTATGTTGATCCACTTAAATTTAGACAAGAGTATATGTTCAACATGCCATGCTGATTATCATGTTTTGATGTTGATTAAAGATAGACAAAAATAGACTCCACATTCAAATCACATTAGAGTTTGTCCTCCGTTTATGAAACAACTCATCACTTTTTCACACTTTAAAACTATGTTAATTATAACATAAATACAATATTAAGATTTCATTGAAATCTTATTAGTGCTAACTGATTGATATGTTCTTTAAGATAATATTCAGTTGATTACATTGGATTTTTTAGAGGTTGTAGATGATCATCATCAGATCACCAGGTCTTTACTTACGTAAAACAGATGTGCCTATAACCCAGGTCTTTGTTGACATAAAACAGAGAGATGATGATGATCATTATCAACTCATCAGGTGTTTTCTTTTGTAAACCAAAGGTGATCATAAACTCAGATCTTTGCTTATCCAAAATAGAGAGTATATGATATGCAAAGATAGAGATTATAAAATGTCAGAACATAGTGTGTTTAGGAGAGTAAATTGATCATATCAGGATAACACTCACTTGCTTGTTCTTTAAAATGGAATTTCTCACAGTTGTTCACCTAGTCATTATGTTAAGCATGAATTGGTTGATATTCTTCTCAAGCTGAACCTACTCACATATCAAATTACTTCTCATTAGTCTTTATTATAAATTAAAATCGGGAAAGTAAACAAAGTCATAGTGTACTATCATTTCCCAAGGTATGAAAGCTATATAAAGCAAAAACATATTAACAAGACAACATTTTTGTATTTTTATCTGTTTTGTAAATGTTTTTCACTTTTTCATATTGGCGAATGACAGATCATTCTTTTCTTTGTGATAATTTCTAATCTAAGTTGATCATGCCTAATGATTCAATTAAAAATCAAATCTTACTGAATCAAAGGCTTTATTGAATAAGTCAGCAAGTTGATCTTTTGTATCCACTTTGAACAACTTGATCAAACCTTTTTCTGAGCAGTCTCTCAAAAAATAATATCTAATTTCTATATGTTTTGTTTTACTATGTTGTACTGGATTAGTAGTGATGAACATAGCAGCTGAGTTATCTATGTGAATTGGTGTTTTAAGAAAATTGTAACCATAATCAAGTAATTGCTTTTGCAACCATAATACTTGAGAGCAACCAGCTGAAGCAGCTATGTACTCAGCCTCAGCTATGGATACTAACATTTTGTTTGCTTTTTGCACAACCAAGAAACAAATCTTGGTCCTAAGAATTAACATCCACAAGTTATGGATTTTCTGTTGTTATTGTATCCTCCAAAGTCACAGTCAGGATATGTGTAGAGGTTAAATTCTCTTTTTTTGGGACACCAAAGTCCAAGAGCTGGTTTCCCTTTAAGGTATCTAAAAATCCTCTTGACTGCATTCATATGTGACTTTGTGGGGTCTTATTGGTACCTAGCACAAACACACACAGCAAACATTATATCAGGTCTTCTAGCAATTAAGTACATTAAAGATCCTATCATTGATCTATATAATCATTGATCAACTGACTTCTCTTTAGGATCAGGTACAATCTTATTTATTGTTGATGCTGGTGTTTTCCCTGAAGAAGTATCAGCAAGGTTGTACTTCTTTAATATTTGATGTACATACTTCTTCTGATTGATGAATATGCCATCTGGTTTCTGATGAACTTGTAAACTAAGAAAGAGTGTTTGTTCTCTGATGGAACTCATCTGAAATTCAGATTTCATTAAACTTTCAAAACTTTCACACAATCTCTTGTTTGTTGCTTTAAAAATAATGTCATCCACATAGATTTGGACAACCAATAGGTCTTGATATTCATGTTTGAGGAAGAGAGTCTGATCAATTGTTCCCCTTTTGTATCCATGCTTAAGCAAGAAAGTAGATAATGTTTCATACCACTTTCTTGGTGCCTGATGAAGACCATACAAAGCTTTGTCAAGCTTGTATACCCTGTGTGGGTAATCAAGATCTTCAAAGCCTGGTGGTTGGGCAACATAGACTTCTTCATTGATTCTACCATATAAGGAGCCACATTTGACGTCCATTTGGTAAACTATGAACTTCTTATATGAAGCATAGGCTAGGAAGACTCTAATGGCTTTAATCCTTTTAACTGGTGCAAAGATATCATCACAGTCTACCTCTTCTTCTTGGGTATAGCCTTGGGCTATCAGCTTGGCTTTGTTACTCACTATAATGCCTCTGTCATCTAGTTTGTTCTTAAAAAGCCACCTTGTGGCAATTGGATATCGGCCTTTAGGAAGATCAACAAGATTCTAAACTTTTTGCTTTCTAAATTGTTGAAGTACTTCTTGCATAGCTTCAATCCGGCTGTTATCTTTTAATGTTGTAGTAATGTTAGGAGGAACCACTTGAGAAAGAAAACAAGAGAAAAGACAAATGTTGGTAGCTCCCCTTGGCTTCTTGTGGTTCTTTTATTAAGATCACCAATGATGTTGTCTATTGGATGATTCTTATGAATTCTTGATGTTGGAATTTATTCACTGGAATGAATGATTCCAAGTTAGTCATGTTTGTTGATGGAAATGGATCCAGCTAAGATGGAGAATCAACAAAGTAGTCAAAATCTTCATTATGTTGTTTTTCTAAAGCTGAATAAAAACCATCTTCATGAGTTTGTGGTTCAGCAAATGTATGAATAACTTCCGCAGGAGTTACAAGAATATCTACGGATGTTTTTTGTGGATCTGCTAATATGTTGTAGTCCTTGGAAGGTAATGAAGCACCTCTGGAAGTAGATGGAATATCTACTGATGTAGGTTCATTCCTCTTAATGTAGTAGTAACTTCTGCTGATGTAGAGTTAACTTCTACTGATACTTTGTTCATTTATTTGGAAATTGAAATTTCATTTCCATCAGTCTTTTCATTGCTTGTTGGAGATGAAGGGCCTGGATCAACAACACTTGAAGTGTGAGATTGTGGTCTTGGAGGATCAACAGTCAATGGCATTTCACTCATAGTTGGAGGATAGCATGTATTCGTAGACCATGCAACATTCAACTAACCAGTGTTAAAAGAATTTGTTAATGCATCTATATCAAATAGCTATGATGATCCTTTTACAGATTTTGGAAATAAGGATTCATGAAATGATACATTAGGTGCATCCACTATAATGTTTTGATGTGGAATGTAAACTCTATATGATTTAGATATTGATGAATAACCAATAAAGAAACCAACATAGGCCTTTTCAGAAAGTTTTCCTAATTGATCTTTTGCGTTTAAAATAGACATATGACACCCAAAAGCTCTAAGATATCCTATAAAAGGTTTTCTTTTAAATAAAAGCTCATATGGTGTTTTGTTATGTCCTTTGACAATTAATGTCCTGTTTTGAACATTGCCTGCTCTGTTCACTACTTCTACCCAAAATATGATTAGTAGATATGAATTAGCTAGCATTGTTCTTGCTACTTCAATGAGAGTTATGTTTCTTCTTTCAGCAACTCCATTTTATTATGGGGTTCTTGGTGCACTGAATTATCTTGCTATGCCTTTGTTCCTGCAAAAGGAATCTAAAACACGATTGACAAATTCACACCCATTATCCCTTCTTAAAATTTTGATTTTCAAATCAATTTGATTTTCAGTCTTAGTGATAAACTCCATTAATGTTTCTGATGTTTCACTTTTCTGTTTTAAGAAAGAGACCCATATGAATCTAGTGAAATCATCAACAACCACCAAACAATATTGCCTTTTGCCAATGCTCATCATATTAGTTGGACCAAAAAGATCCATGTGAAGCATTTTGAGTGGTGTTATGTTTATATTGATTGTTTTGGATTTATGAGACACCTTATGTTGTTTTACTTTATAACATGAAGAACAATGATTAGAACAATAAAATTCTTTCTTCAGTAAAGCAATGACTAAGTCATTTTTCACCAGCTTGATCATATTCTTCATATGTGTTTCCTTTTCGTGATGCTTTAAGAAGGATCCAATCTGCTGGAACTTGAAAACCTAGCTTAAGAATTTAACAATAAGTGTTATCACATAAAATGGTATAATTTTGATCACAAATTTGAGAAACACTAAGTAAATTGTATTGCAAATTTTCACAATAATTTACTTTCTCAAACTTGAGTAAACCATTTGTTACCATTCCTTCACCAACAATTTTACCTCCCTTATTATCCTCACCAACTGATACATACAAAGCATTTTTATGTTTGAAGTCATAGAGTTGAGAACAGTTGCCTGTCATATGTTTAGAACACCCACTGTCAACATACCACTTGTTGTCAGTCCTCCAAGGATGTTCCTGCACACATAATTAAATCAATTAGAATGTGGAACCCATGTTAATACATCTTTATGTACCTAGTTTATGATCTTCAATGTAAAGTCTTTCATGTCTTACACCGATGTAATCTGATGTAATGTGATGATTCAATGATATATGAAATGCATTTTGAATGTTTATTTGTGTTTGATTATATCATATTATTATTGTATTGAGTATGATTCACATTTATGAACTTTATATATAAGTTTGAAGTTGTTGTACATAGCTCAAAGTCAATTGACTGGGTGTGAGAATGATGTTCTCTGTTGTTGTGAAACAACAAGGACCGAATATGATGATTGAGTCAGTGATTATATGGCGGAATCATACAAACACA
>JABSNV010001331.1:0-30000 GCA_024085815.1 Flaveria linearis
TTCAGTAGTGTGAAAGAGCTGAAGACTAAATTACTCATCAGTACTGTATTGACCTAATGCTCATCAGTAGTTGTGAAGTAAAAAGCATCAGCAAAGGTCAAATCAGTCAAGCTGCAGCTACCAAGCCTTATTACCAAATTTTGGAATGTGGCACTATCTAAAGGCTTAGTAAAGATGTCTGCAAGCTCATCAGCACTAGGCACAAACTTAGGATCAATCAGACCTTTTCTAGCAATCTCTAATAAATGATGTCTGATCTCAATATGTTTGGTCCTAGAGTGCTGGACTGGATTCTTAACAATACAAAGAGTGAAGCACTAGCCCTATAATGGAGTCTTAGTCTTAGTAATGCCATAATCAGAAGTTGGTTCTGAAGCCAGAGTATTTGAGAGGTATAACTTGTAGCAGCAAATACTCAGCTTCAGCAGTGGAGGTAGCAATGGATGTTGTTTCTTACTCTGCCAAGAAACTAAACAATTGCCTAGGAATTGGCAACCACCAGAAGTGGATTTTCTGGTGACTTTGCATCCTGCATAGTCACTATCAGAGAAAGCAAATTTGCAAGAATGCCCAGTTGAATACCAAAGACCTAGTGATTGGGTACCTTGCAGATATCTAAAGATCTTTCGACTGCAATCAAATGGGATTCTTTAGGTGCAGCCTGAAATCTAGCAAAACACATGTTGCAAACATGATGTCTGGTCTAGAGGCTGTAAGGTACATCAAAGACCCAATCATACATCTGTAAAGAGTTTCATCAATGCTTACCTTTCTGATCTACATCTAGTTGTGTGATGCTGCTCATGGGAGTAGAACAGAGCTTACAGGTTTGTAAATCAAACTTATTCAACAACTCTTTGGTATACTTGGACTGATGGATGAAGATTCCATCATCCTGTTGTTTGATTGCAAACCCAGAAAGTAGTGTAATTCTCCCATAGCACTCATTTCAAATCTTAGCTTCATAAGCTTTGTAAATTCATCACACAACTTTGGATCAGAGGATGCAAAGATGATGTCATCAACATAAATCTGAACAAGGAGCTTATGTTGTCCCACAGTCTTGATGAATAAGGTTTTATCAATGTGCCTCTAGTGAACTTATTCTCTAGAAGAAAGGTTGAGAGTGTCTCATACCAGGCTCTAGGTGCTTGCTTCAACCCATAGAGAGCCTTATCAAGCTGTACACCCAATCAGGATGTTTATTGTCCTCAAAGCCTGGTGGTTGACACACATAAACCTCTTCTTTTATTTTCCATATAAGAAGGCACTTTGACATCTATTTGATAACCTTAAGACTGTGAAAGGCAGCAAAGCTAGAACAATCTGATTGCTTCCAGTCTGGCCACAGGTGCAAAGGTTCATCATAATCGATGCCTTCCTCCTGTGCAAACCCTTGGACAACCAGTCTGGCCTTGTTCTTGACAATTTGGCCCTTCTCATCTGTTTGTTCCTGAATACCCACTTGGTGCTATAGCACACTTATCTTTGGTAATGGAACAAGCTCCCACACTTGCTGTTTTCTTGAATGAAGAAGCTCAAGCTGCATAGCTTCCACCCATCCATTGTCTCTTAAAGCAATATGATAGTTCTTTGGCTCTTGCTGACTGATGAAGAGAGCATAGAAGCAGAAGTTGGACAATTGATTCCTGGTTGAAACTCCAGCATGGATATCACCAATGATCTGTGATGTGGGGTGATTCTTGAGCTCTTGATAGACTATGATATCTGTGCAAGTGTTTGTAGACCCATCAGCAGCAGCAGATGGTGATGGAGATTCTTGAAACCATGTAGAGGATGGCAGCTCAAACGAAGTAGAGCAAGCAGAAATCTCATCAGCATTTGTAGTGGATGGAGCTGCTGAGGCTACAGGAGCATCAGGTTCAGTGGACTCAGGCAGGTGTCACTGATCCTGAAGAGGTGAGTACTAACTACATCGTCATCAGTACCACCAGGTGGAGATCTGCTGACAGGCTCAACAGATGGAGGTTGATAAGGAACATATTGCAGTAGTCTAGATCAAACAACTCCACAGGTTTTGTGGAATCTTGTCCTTTGGAGATTCATTGAACTTAACATGCAGAGTTCTTCAACCCCTTAGTTCTACAGTTGAAGACTCTGTATGCCTTGCAAGTTGATGAATAACCAACAAAATACCTTGCATCCACCTTACTAGCATACTTCTGGAGTGGGTTGCTAGTGTTGAGAATAAAACAAGGACACCCAAGGCTCTAAAGAATGAAATAAGAGGGGCCACATGATGAAGAACTTCATATGGAGTCTTCATCAACCTCTTATTCACTAAAGCTCTATTCTGTACATAGCAAGCTGTATTGACAGCTTCAGCCCAAAAGGTCAGTGGCAACCCTGAGTCAGCCAACATTGACCTTGCTGCTTCAATGAGGGTCCTGTTCTTTCTCTCCACCACTCCATTCTGCTCAGGAGTTCTAGGAATGCTAAACTGCCTTCTAATTCCCTTAGACAGGTAGAAGTCATCAAGTGTGTGGTTTCTAAACTCTGTTCCATTGTCACTCCTCACACACTTGACCTGTAGGGAGTACTGCTTTTCTACATGTAACACAAAGTTCATTATTGTCTTTGCTGCTTCATCCTTGGAGTGCAAGAAGAAGTCCATACAAACCTGGAATAATCATCCACAATTACCAGGCAGTATTTCTTCTTTGCCATGCTCATTACTCTGATGGGACCAAAGAGATCCATGTGCGAAGCTGTAAGCAGGCAATGGACTTTGGTTCTTCTATTGAAGGGAATGAAACTTTGTGTTGTTTTCCTTCACACAAGCAGTGCAGTCATCTTCACACTTGAACTCCTTCTGAGGCAATCCTCTTACTAAACCATGGCTTATAAGCTGATTCATGTTCTTGAAGTTAACATGACCCAGCCTTCTATGCCATAGTGTAGACTCTTGAGGAGATGCCTTGGAGAATAGGCAAGGATGGCCTTTAGATCCATCTTTTTGGAAAGATCTAAGGCATACACTCTTCCTGTCCTGTTGGCCTTCAGGAGAGTGTGTTCATCCAATTCCTTGTCAATCAAACTCAGAAATTTGGATGACAGAATCCGACAGTTCTGGCTTGTGAAAATGGCAACATGGCCTTTGTCACACATTTACTGACACTCAAGAGGTTGTACTTGAGATTCTCCACATGGTTAACATCATCAAACCTTATTTCCCCATTAGAAAACAAAGCCTTTACCAATGATGTAACCCTTTGCATCATTGCCAAAGGAAACAAATCCCTTCTTTCCTTGAGAGTAGTCATTAAGAAGGGAGCTGCTTCCTGTCATGTGCATGGATCCTCCACTGTCTACATACCAGATGCTTCTATGGCATGTTGAAGAACCCTGCAAACACAACCATGTGTTTGTCTTGGAGACCCAAACCTGCTTGGTTTTGGGTCTGTTCTCAGCTACAGGTGCAGCACTAACAGGTGTGTTGTGTGTGACGGCTTGAGGTGAAGAAGATGGTACAGAAGAGGAACCCTTTGGCTTGGACTTCCTTTTCTGTGGTTTCAACACAGAGCATCTAAGTGGTTGACTCTTCCCACTAGCTGCTGAACCATCATCACCAATTTGTCTGATTCTGTGATAAGGCCTTCAGCTCTTCAGACACATTGGAGTTTGCTGATGATGAGTTCCTATGTTGTACCATCTTTTCTGAGCAACCTCAGCTGTTGCCTGAGTAATCCCTATCTTCTTTTTAGATTTAGCTTTGGGCTTAGGGATTTCAGGCTTGGATGTTGCTAGTACAAACTTGGTTTCAAACTCATTCTTCATTTTATTGATGCTCTCATTAATTTTCTCCTTCTGTTTGAGTTTGGAACCCCTTTTGTACCAGCAATCATCAGTAAGATGATTGAACAAGCCACATATCTCACATGGCTTTTTCTTCATCTTATGCTGATCATCAGCTAAGAGGATTTAACTGCTGAAGACTTGTTCTTCAGCTGTTTGTCATCAGTACTAGCAGTTTTCTTCCTAGTGCCTGCTTTCCTGGTATCCTCTCTAGTTGTCTTCAAACCTTTCCTACTGTTAGTTTTTTCTCTCAGTGCTAACAGTATTTGAGGTTGAACTTCAGATGTTGTCACTTGCTCTCTAGTACCTTCAGTACTTCTAGTGACACCACTGAGTTGATCAGCCTTTTGGTCATGTGACAGTCAGCATTTGAACCATCAGTGTTGTAGCATCAGCTGATTGGTTTTGGTAGGAGAAAATGCTGACATCTATCTCTGATGATGCTGATTCAGAGGATAGTAAGTCACATGATGAGAAGGATTGGTTATTGCTCTCCCTATCAGATTCAACTTCTGCTCTTGAAGTGAAATCTGTGGGAGGAGCAGTGTGATTATAACCAATGCCAAACTTCACATTGGAAGCTGATTGCTTGCTAAGAAGCATTTCAAAACCCTTGCATGATTGCACCCATCGATCACACTCAACTTGGGTGGTTGCAAGAGTTTCCTTGAGGTCTTTGTACTTCTCTAGAAGTACATCTTCCCTAGCTTTATCATCTTTGATTTGGCATTTAAGCTTGTAAATCTCATCATTTTTATCTTTAGAACAACCTCAAAATCAGCTTTTCTTTTGGAAATTGTTTGCTCAAGCTCAAGATTTTTATCTATTAAAGCTACATTTGCTTCTCTAATAGAAGTAAATGCTGCTATGCATGATTCTGAACAAAGCTTGGCTTTTGCCTCAGTGGATACCTGAGATGAGGCATTGGATGATGACCTTCAGCAGAATCAAGGGCCATCAGAGCAAGGTTTCCAAAAGGTTGGTCACCACCATGTTGACCAGCACCTTGAAGTAGTTGATCCTGACCAGATAGCTCTTCTGGTAGACTACTCCAGTCAACAACAGTTGGGGTGAAAAAAGCTTTGTTGTTGAGGTTGTGTGTGGTTATGAGATTGGGAAGAATGAGGCTCTGGAAGAGCATGAGGTGGTTGAGCCAGGGGTGCTTGAGTTTGACTAGGCTGAGGCATGTAGTAACAGGGTAAGGATACGGCATATGACCCTGTGGCACAAAATAAGCAGGTGGTGCCTGTGCCTGAGATGGATAGCTAGAACTGGAGGAAGGTTGCCCTTTGTGCTGTGAGCTATTGCTGGGAAAAGTCACAAAGGGTGCAGATGAGTTAGATCCAGATGATCTACACTCTCTTGCAAAGTGTCCAAGCCTTTGGCACTTGTGACACCTCAACTTGCTCTTGTCAAAACCAACTTTGGTTTTGCCAGAGAGTCCTGGGAATTTCCTACCAGTTCTTTTGTAGAATTTTTGAGAGCGGATATTTATCATTGCCATTTGGTTCAAAATATCCATCTCTTCCAGATCATCATCTGGAATGCCCTTCAAGTCCTCCATCAGAAAACACAAGTTGTCACCACCACCTCCTGAACTACTAACACCAACAAAAGCTTGTTCTGAGTTGGTAGAGAAATCAATATGCTCATCATAAGAACTTTCTAATGAAGCATATTCTGACTCGTGACTTATCAAGGCAGCATTACCTTGAACAAAGTCATCAGCAAGTTTGCCAGAAGATGACAACCTCCTCTTTTGCTCTATCTCTCTCTCAAAAGTGAGCAATTTCCCATGAAGTTGGGTGAGAGATAGAGTGTCCAGGTCAGCACTGGAGCGTAGGACAATGGTATATGTGTCCCATCTCTCAGGCAATGACCTGAGGAACCTGTTGTTCATCTGGCTTTGGAGTACTCTTGTTTGACCATCTTCAGCTCAGAGATCAAACAAGGAAAACCGTTCAAACTGCTGGGTCAGAGTCTCACCCTTTCTATATGAGAATGTCTCATATTGTTGGGCGAGGATTTCCCTATTGTTTGCTAAGACTGAATCAGTTCCTCCAAATTGTTCCTTTAGAGCAACCCATAGGTCATGAGCAGACTCATGATGCAAGAGCCCTGAATATATCTCATTAGGAATGGCCATGGCTAGAATTCCATGGGCTCTAGCATCAATTTCGAACAGCTTTAGATCTTCGTCCGAATATTGTTCAGGTTTCTTCGCAACCTGTTCATTAGATTCCGGGACGCTCACCATAGGCTTGTATGGCCCATGCACCACTGACTTCCAACAACCAGCACTGTTGACAACCAAGTGGTGTAGCATACGTCTTTGCCATATATTATACTCGTTCCTAACCAGCATCGGAGGCTTGGTTGCGGAACCAGTGTTGTGAGGATCATTATTGGTGTAGTCATCTTAGGTTTCAGTCAAAAACAAGTTTAAACACGACAAACGTAACTCGAAACCACCAAAAGACCTCAAGATTTTGGCCGGAAACAGCAGAAACTCACTCTCTATGGCTAATTCTTGCAAATTGCTAATTCGATCAAACAGAGAGATCAAAAGAGCAGTTTCAAATGATCAATAATGAAATCGATCAATGATTAACCTGCTCTGATACCATTTGGCAGGATCTCAGCCTCTCGTTTGATCAATCAGATTATATTTGCAGCGGATTTAGCACATTAATTAGCGATAAATGCAAGAACATAAAAGATATTGCATGTAAAAGCACAAGCATAGAGAGAGAAAAGAGTTCTGCGAAATAATAAATGCTCTATTGCTTAGCACGTTTCAGCAATTAAAACAGTATGGTTCACCATCCTTTTATAGGCGGCAAAAGGATGGGTTGATGTCCTTTTTCTGACATCAACTAAATATTAAAATTACAACTGACAAAACATAAAACTACTGAAGATGTCAACAGCTGACATCTTCTTACGAAAGTTTCCTAAGTACTGACAAAAGTAAAACTACTGAAATCCTACAACGACTGAAGAACAAACTCTTCAGTCGTTTATAACTACTGATACTATAACAACTGAAGAACATGCTCTTCAGTTGTTGTACAACTACTGAAATAAAATAAACTACTGAAAAGGAAAAACCATCACAACGACTGAAGAGGACTTCTTCAGCTGTTGTGACAAACTCTGAGTCTTCAGTACTTGGTCTTCAGACTTGGCTTCAGATGATGTAACAACTGATGACTTCAGTAGATATCATCAGTTGTTGTCTTCAGTCTTTGTCTTCAGACTTTGTGCTTCAGTAGAAGGTCTTCAGTTCTTCAGTTCTTCAGCTTTTGATTCTTCAGTACTTGTCTTCAGTACTTGAAGTCTTCAGTACTTGTAAGATCAGTACTTCAGACTTCAGTACTTGGTCCTCAGTACTTTGGAGTCTTCTTCAGCTGTTGTTCTTCAGTTCTTTGATCTTCATACTTTGTTCTTCAGACTTTGTCAGAACAGCTGATGGGAGTCTTAAGCAGTTGTTGTAGTGGCATGTGGGACTTAGAGGTTTTCCTGATCTTGGCTCATTTGTTCTTTTGGTCCAACACCATTTCTCTCACCCATTGGTGAGCATCAGCTGCAGTACCAGAACCATCAAAAGTCGGGGGCTTGCACCTCATAAATGCCCCGTAGTTACATCCCCGTGTTGTCTCTCGTACCGGCTCCTCTCCTCTTCCTCATTATCAGATAGAACCGTTTCCGGCTCTTGTTGCTCCTGCCTTCCTGAGGACCTGTTCCTCTCCTTTCTTTTACCTTCCCTGACGGCCTTAATTACCTCGGTCACCACAGACGGTAAGATCGTCTGCATGACCTGATGTACCTCCTCAACCACTGCCTCTTTTACCGAGGCTCTCAAGTTAGCGCTCTCATCTACCCCCTCCTGATGAGGGGTCTCAGTTTCCTCGTGAACCACCTTCCCTACTCTAGTTCTTCCTCTTGTGGCTCGTGGTTCAGCACCACGTCCGCCACCGCCTCCACCCCGGGAAGCTTTGGAAGATCTACCACCAGCCATTCTCTACCTCACACTGAAAGATTCAAATACCAACACGATCATTCAAGGAAATAACTCAGTTTATGTCAAGTATAGTAAGTCCCTAATTACAGTGGCCAGTTGTGATTAGCCACTTACTTTACTCTTCGCACCCCGAGCATTACCTGTCCTGACTACATTAGTATCTAAGTCTAACAGTACACATAAACACATATCATGCGCTCATAATCATGATTAACTTTAAGAAAATACCTGATGGCACGCAGATACTCAGATGGCATTCTTCCCATTTTCTGTCCCATTTTCAGTTTAAGTTTAGGTTTATTTTGAAAATCTACCCGTTTCACTTAAACCTGGCTCTGATACCAACTTGTAAGGCCCCGATCCCGGGCACCGCACAGTTGGTCGTTCATCGCACATAAAATACATAATTTACAATAGCTTAATAAAATCATGCAGCGGAAATTCTGTGATAAACATTCATTTACTATAAGTACTTTTGCCATTTAATACAACGTACGTCAATTACAAAACATCTAATGTTATTACATCACAAAAGCACTATTACAAAAGATTACATCTTTTCTGTGAACAAAATGGTCATAAACAGTGACCTCTGGTATAGAAATATAAAATTCTTTTCATCATAAAGGAGATTTCTTATATAATCCTGTTTATCAGGATCCTCAAGAAATCTCGCACTTGCAAGCAACATAATGTGTTGGGTGCATTATGGGCCCACAACACATGACGTTGCAGCATTATCAAAAGGAGAATTCCATCCCAAAAGAGCTGAGTAGCCGCCTCGTGCCATCCTCAGCAACCCTACCTGCCAACTGGAAACACATAAAAAGTCAGCGTTGCTGAGTGAGTTCTAGTTTTATATGTGGTAAAACACTTTCTATATGTAGTATATAAAAATACTCTTTTCTATAAAATACTATACTGTACTGTATATACGAGCACGCATCAATGTGTGAACAAATAACGTTCGTTCTTTGTACTATATGCCTTGTCTGTAAACTTTATTTTACGTTTCACTTTCGGTATAGACCAATGAGCGATACCCCAACTATATGCGCGATAGGAAAACGAATGACGGGCCATCTATATACCCCGAAGGGTCAATTGTATTCCCCGAAAGGGCTATGTGTATCCCCCGAAGGGTCAACTGTATTCCCCAAAAGGGCTATGTGTATCCCCCGAAGGGTCAACTGTATTCCCCGAAAGGGCTATGTGTACTGTGTACAAGGCTGACCCGATCATCCGGGGCACGCCACAAAGGTCCTGCCAATCTCAATTGATTGACCCTGTGTGCGTCAATGGGTAGCTAGCCCGCAACACAGTTAAGCTAACGACACATAGTCGTGTAACTCCTATAAGCTTGCAAGACTTGTAACTTTTATTAATGTTCCTTCACTTTCTTTATTACTCTTTCACTGTACATTACGTAATACTTTCATTTCATCTATTAGTGATAACATGTAAAACTGTGGAAAGATAAACATGCATCTAATCGAGGAACATCGGTATTTACAAATCATCAGTCATTACTATCAAATAAGGCTACATCATACTTAGCCTACATACATCATACATACTCTTCTCTCCACATTCACATCAGCCCTATTTGGGCGATTGAACATACTCCAGTCGCATGGCCTCCATGCGACTGGGTCATGCGAATAGGCATACAGTCGTGCGGATGGACTTCTATCATACGAATGAACCCTATGCGAATGGGCATCTATGCGACTGAACCCTCAGTCGTGCGTCTGTACTACTATGCGAATGGATCTATGCGACTGAACCCTCAGTCGCATGGCCTGTCATGCGACTGGCCCCAATCGTACGACTGAGCCTCAATCGTACGATTGAACATCAGTCGTTCCTCAGTCGTGCGACTGGACCTTTAGTCGCATAACCCTAACTGGGCAGCGACTGAAGTTCATCACGAACAGCAGCCGCGACGCTCGGCTGAAAAACCCTTCTAAACTCCATTCAAGCCCAGATTAACCCTCCCAAACCTTAGGGAATCATACTAGGACATCATATAAACATGTGTAAGTCCTAAATCATACTTTAAACACATTATACAAGATTTCACCCAAATGGGTCAAACATACACTTTTACAAAACTAGGGTTTAGATGTGGTCCAGCCCCAAAATCGTTTGAAAACATGTAAATGAGGGGTTCTAGAACTCACATTATCAAGGAGAAGATGAAGAGCTTCGATTTGGCTAGCTTCTCGACAAATCTCGTGCCCGAATCACCACGTTCTCCCTTTCTTTCTCTTCGTTCTCTATTCTCTCGCTCTCTGCCCTTTCTACCGACTGAAAAATGTAAGTGTTGGGAGGAGAAGAGAGCTACTCCTCTTTTATAGGTACAACCCAGTCGCCCGAAGTCCAGGGGCGGCTGGACCTTCAGTCGCACGAACACCATGCGACTGGACCTCCAGTCGCAGGAGTTCCATGTGGTTAAACCTTCAGTCGTGCGATTGAACTCCAGTCATACGGTTGAGCTTCAATCGTTCTTCAGCTTTGCGTTTGAACACCATGCGACTGGACCTCCAGTCGTATGAATCACATGCAACTGAGACTCAGTCGCATACCACTCCAAAAGTCAAACTTCTAGGTGTTACAATGTGTATCGATTACAGAGAGTTGAATAAGTTGACGATAAAGAATAAGTATCCACTTCCACGAATAGATGATTTATTTGATCAGTTACAAGGAGCTAGTTGGTTTTCTAAAATAGACCTTCGTTCGGTGTATCATCAGTTGAAAGTTAAGGAAGAAGATATACCAAAAACGGCGTTCCGTACACGTTATGGCCACTATGAATTTTTAGTTATGTCCTTTGGGTTAACAAATGCACCTGCTGCTTTCATTGATTTGATGAATAGGGTGTGTAAGCCAATGTTGGATCGACCAGTAATTGTGTTTATAGATGATATACTGATCTATTCAAAGAATGAGGGAGATCATGCCTGCCATCTTCGTGAAGTGAAGGAAAAGTTGAGAAAAGAAAGGCTTTATGCAAAGTTTTCTAAGTGTGAGTTTTGGTTGCGGGAAGTACAATTTTTAGGACATGTAATCAATGCAGAAGGCATTTTAGTAGACCCTACTGAGATTGAAACAGTAGTGAAGTGGAGTCCTCCAAAGACGCCATCTGAAGTTCGTAGTTTCTTGGGTCTGGCTGGTTATTATAGAAGGTTTATTCAAGATTTTGCCAAAATCGCATCGCCGTTAACGAAACTGACGAGGAAGAATGAAGAATACGTTTGGGGACCAGAACAAGAAAATGCATTTCAAGAACTGAAGCAGAAATTAACCCATTACCAGTGCTGTCGTTGCCAGATGGAAATGAAGATTTGGTGATTTATTCGGATGCTTCGTATCAAGGCTTAGGTTGTGTATTGATGCAGAGGGGACGAGTGATTGCTTATGCTTCCAGACAGTTGAAAGAACATGAAAAGAATTATCCGACACGTGATCTAGAACTGGCAGAAGTGGTATTTGCCTTGAAGATATGGAGGCATTACTTATATGGGACGAAATGTACGATTTACACGGATCATAAGAGTTTGAAATATTTCTTTGATCAGAAGGAATTGAACATGCGCCAGTGGAGATGGTTAGAGTTGGTGAAAGATTATGATTGTGAAATAATTTACCATCCGGGTAAAGCAAATGTGGTTGCTGACGCGTTAAGTAGAAAGAATGAACACCCTTCGATCCGAGTTAAGTTATATAAGTTAGTAATAACCCAGATTTTATGCACCTGTTATAAGAAGCTCAATTAGAAGCATTGAGAGAAGAGAACGTGAAGCAAGAACGAATGAAGGGTCAAACAAAGGATCTGGAAGAAAATAGTTTTGGGGTTAAGACAAAATGTGGTCGTATGTGGGTTCCGATTAAGATGAGAGAGTTAGTGCTAGATGAAGTTCATAAATCCAGATACTCTATACACCCTGGTGCTACAAAGATGTATAAGGATTTGAAACAAGAATATTGGTGGCCCGGTATGAAGTTTAATGTGATGCAGTATGTGAATAGGTGTTTGACGTGTCTTCAGGTCAAAGCTGAGCATCAAAAGCCATATGGTAAGCTTCAACCCTTAGAGATCCCAAAATGGAAGTGGAAGTGGAAGAGTTGACAATGGATTTCATAACTAAGCTTCCGCGTACAGCTAAAGGTTATGATACCATTTGGGTCATAGTGGATAGATTGACACGTAGCGGGCATTTCTTACCAATCAAGGAGACGTATAACTCCGAGAAGTTAGCAGAACTGTTTATTTGAGAGGTTATTGCTCGACACGGGGTACCATTATCTATTGTGTCGGATAGAGATACACGTTTTACTTCGAGATTTTGGAAAAAGTTTCATGAAGATATGGGTACTCGTCTGTTACACAGCACGTCTTTTCACCCAAAACTGATGGGTTGACTGAAAGGACTATCCAAACAGTTGAAGATATGTTACGAGCTTGTGTTATAGATTTCGGTGGTGGCTGGGATAGTCATCTGCCATTAGTTGAATTCTCCTACAATAATAGTTATCATTCTACAATTGGGAGAGCCCCTTATGAGATGTTATATGGCAGAAAGTACAGGAGTCCAATATGCTGGGGAGAAGTTGGGCAGAAAGAGTTGGGCAGTTTGGAAATTGTACAGGCTACGAATGAGAAACTGGATCAGATCAAAGCTCGGTTTAAAGCGGCTCAGGATCGACAAAAGTCTTATGAAGATAAAAGGCGAAGGCATATAAAGTTTGAAGTAGGAGATAGAGTTATGTTGAAAGTATCTCCTTGGAAAGGAATTATCAGATTCAGAAAGAGCAGAAAGTTAAGTCCTAGATGTATAGGACCGTTTAGAATTATAGAACAGATTAGGGAAGTGGCTTATAAACTAGAATTACCTGATCAGTTGCAAGGAATCCACCCAACCTTTCACGTGTCACAGTTGCGCAAGTGTTTGGCCGATGAGAATGCTTATGTACCTTTAGATGATATAGAGGTGGATGATAAGTTGAACTATGTTGAGAAACCTACTGCTATAGTAGACAGAAAGGTGAAAAGGCTGAGGAATAAAACTATTGAGATAGTTAAAGTGCAGTGGTCCGAATAGAAAGGGATCTGATTTCACTTGGGAATCAGAAGATGAGATGAAGAGAGATTATCCCCAGTTGTTTGAATAGTCGGTTTCAGGGACGAAACCTATTTAAGAGGGGGAGAGTTGTAACATCCGGTTTCTAAATCCGGACTTGTAAATTATATTATAGTTATGATTAATTAATTAAGTTGAGTTGTTTGAGTGTTTAAGTGTTCAGTCGCATAAGTCATATGCGAATGAATTTCAGTCGTACCCCTTACGTGCGATTGAGACTCAGTCGTACGAATAAGTAGGCGCACGAGCTTCAGTCGCACGATTCAGCCGTGCGAATGGTTCAGTCGTGCGACTGGGTGTAAGGCGGTTATGTTGCACATGTGATTAAATAAGGAGGTGAAAAGAGATGAAAAGCAGATTTCTATCTGCATCTATTTCATTCCCCTGTTCTCTTTACACCCAAACACCCCTGTTCTTGCCAATCGACTAGGCTAAACTCTGTTTTGGTAAGCTTGAACAATCACGGATCAATCCGGAGATGTTATAATCTGTGTAAATGGTGGAATTTGATCCAACAACGTGTTTTAAATCATTGAATTTGTCTGGTTCATTTCTAAATTAAAATCCGGGAATTCGGATCCAAGTTTTTGTGAAGTTTTGATGAAATAATGGTCCGAAACCATTGTAAACGATGTGTATATGATCTGTTTTGAATATGATATGATTTGGATGGATAAAACTCAAATTTTGAGTGAGTTTGGATCAAAAACATCAAGAACACAGCTGCTGATCCGTTTCAGACGAATGGGCTCAATCGCATGCCTCAGTCGTACGAATGAGAGTCTAGTCGTGCGACTGAGTGCGAATGGAGGTTCATTCGTGCGATTGGAACTCAGTCGCCTGGTTAGAAGGCCGAATGAGGACGAATGAACACTGGGTACGAATGAGAACTCAGTCGTGCGAATGAATGACTAGTCGTACGGCTAAAGGTTCAGTCTCATGGTTCATCCGCATAGGTCCAGTCGCATGAGTGCTCGTTTGCATAAGTGTTTAATCGCATAAGGGCCCTATTTGAGAATAAGTTTACTGAATCGAGGTTTATTGCTTTAGATATACCTTGATTAAAGGAAGGACTAGTTACCTTGTGTACGTGGATTATGTAGACTGTGGTGAGGAAGTTGATAAGGTGAGTTCTAAGCCCTTTTCAAATGTTTGGTTTTAACATTCGGGCTAGCACACAACAATGATAAATGAATTGAATATTTTAGTACCAGAAATGTGTTAGTGATATTGATATGTTTCTAACAGTTTGTAAAGCTGTTAGGGGGAAAGTGGGGGTAATGAATGATTACCTGAACATTGTTAATCATTATGTGATGGTAATGATTTCCGTGGGCCAGGTAGAATGTAAAAGATGGTCATCTGAACATTGTTAATCATTGCGTGATGGTGATGATTCCAATGGGTCAGATGGGGTGTAATGATTAATGAAAATATGATAAAACTGGTGCTAAAAGAAAGAATGTGTGGGGTGTAAATGAATGTGATAATATTGGCAATAAGTAAAAGAAATGTTTTTGAAATGGTAATGTGATGTAAATCTTAACAGGCCAGTTAGGGTAAGATGCCTGAGTGTATAAACTGTACAGTTTGATAGGAGTGATGACGATCACTCAGCTTTATGAACATCTTGTGGTGACGACCCTAGATGATTAATTGGCATCCTACTGGATGAGAGATAGTAACTGGTAGTTGCTGGATGTGGGCAACCAACGTTACTGGGTATAGGAAACTGGTAGTTGCTGGATGTGGGCAACCGACGTTTCTGGGTATAGTAACTGGTAGTTGCTGGATGTGGGCAACCGACGTTACTGGGTATAGGAAACTGGTAGTTGCTGGATGTGGGCAACCGACGTTTCTGGGTATAGTAACTGGTAGTTGCTGGTTGTGGGCAACCGACGTTACTAGGTATGGGAAACTGGTAGTTGCTGGATGTGGGCAACCGACGTTTCTGGGTATAGTACATTCGGTGGGACAGGTCCAGGGGGATAAAGTAATGATAAAAGTTGAATTTATAATATTGCCAATATAACTATAACTTTTGTGTGTGTAAAGATGTGGTTAATATTTTAATGAAAATTAGAACTCACCAGTTTATCTGATGTTTTGAGTATGTTGTGTGTGCTAGGTAAGGAGGGATCCTCTAATAATAGAGGAAAGCAAGTATGAGCTGAACGAGGACGCTATCCCGGAGTAGTTGCTGGCATAGGATATAGGGCTTGTTAATACTGTAAATAAGGTAATGTATAATTAAATACAATTATATGTAAAATTTTTAAAAGTTGGGTTAATGTATAATATTGTTTAAAGTCTTCCGCTGTAAGTAGAAAGCTCTGATTTGTGTTTAAAATATTAATCCAACTGCATGACGTGCCTCCGGTGCCCTGCCGGGTTTAGGGCGTCACAAGAGAGGTGTGATAGATTAACTACATAGCTTTATGGAAGCATGAAATCCTCATCAGTTTGGGTTAAAAGGCCAGTGAAGGATATAGTAGGTATTCCTAATGACCCGGGACCTTGGTCAACATCTATTGACTCAGAGCCAGTGATGTGGCTGACCCTTTTTGGTTGCTCAGGAGAGTATTGTGACTTATCCTGAGGGCTTGATGTATGGGTGATAGGCTCATCAAGTTGAGACTGAGGAGACTCAACACTGATATTGAGGTCAATTGGAGGGGAAAGTTGGACCTCAGGCTGAGTGGGAGCCCGGTGTTCCACTCTAGCCTTTTTAGGCTGAACAGAGGGGCTTGTTCAATCAGAGTAGATTGAAGAAGGGTTCACTGGGGACGTCTTTGGTAAAGGTCTTTGACAGGTAAGAAGGCCTTTTAAGGTGGACTGGTGATTGCTGGTGTGGGTTCATCACTTGTTGGTTTAACATGGATGTCACCAGCAGTCATAGACTCAAGCATACCTGGAAGCAGAGGAGTGAGCCTTCCCGTGAAATTGGTGGATATCTTCTTCAGCATTCGGAAGATACCCGGCCGCATTTGAGGAAGTACTAGAATATCTTTATATTCTAGTTTATCCAGGTCTAGTTCACAGTTGATAAAGTGCTGAATAAATCGAGGATACATGTAGAATGTATTCTTGATGAGATTTCCCCTCAAGTTATTAAGTACAAACCTGGAATAGTTGAACCTCAGGCCTTTGACCAACCCATGAACTTAAACAGCCTAGTTCATAAGGGATTTGATCCCAACCGCCTGATTTGTTAGACAGACTATGAAGGACAATGTGTAGTAAGTACTTCCAGTTGCAGGAGAAGTTGAATTTGTAGACAGTGGACTTACTGACATCACCTCCATATCCTATTTGAACATAGGTGTCTTCTAAATCAAGTCTTGGAAATTTAGTTGGTGCTCCAGCATTTGTAGATAGTGGACTTACTGACATTACCTCCATATTTCTTGTCCACAGACTCTCGAACGAATTACCCTTTCATTGTTGATGATTTCGTTTTGACCATTTGTCCAGAAGTCATACATATGGTTAGAGTAGATGGTGGGGTTTATTGTGAGAGCAGGAAGGTATATGGATTATGTGAGGAACTGAATGATTTGAGCAAAGTCACTATCCGCATATGAATCAAGGGTAACAATTTGGTTATGTTGTGGGTTTAGAGCCATTGTTTTTGGAATTTTGAGAAGGAGGGGATTCAAGCTTGAAGATTATAGTGAAAACAGTAGGCTAGGGTTTTGATAGTGGTAAAGAAAGTATAAAAGAGAGTTGGAGTCCTTTAAATATGGAGTAAAAGATCAAACCGATAAGGTGAAATGACACTATGCGGCTTGATTTGACAGAGGCGGTAAGGATGTTTCATTCAAAATACTCCAACAATCTTCCAGAAAATCTTACTTTTATAGAGTGGGACCTAAATGTTTCTGTTACAATTTTAAAGTATTCTTCCGACAATACCTGCTTCCGAGAGAACTTTAAGGTTTCTCTCTCCTGACTATCTTCCGAATCCAAATTTTCTTCCGAAGCAAAATCTATCATTAAGACTATTTTGCTTCCGAAGGAAAATGTGGTTTCGTAGAAGTAGAAAGTTTTCTTCGGAAGAAGGTTGATCTATGATCAAATTTTCTTCTGAAGCATAATTCTATTAGGAAGATGTGTCTGGATTAGAGGAATTTTCTTTCGGAAGAAGATTAAGACTATCTTCCGAGACTAAATTTCTCTTCGGAAGAGTTTATATTTCAAAAATTTTGAAGAAATACCTTTTGTAACAAGGCTTAAGTTGTAAATAGACACATTTGACTTAACATTTTGTACGAAATAATTAGTCAAGATTTATCATCCCAATAGCTGTAATTAAATACTTAAATCTTTGTTCATCAAAAGCTTTGGTGAACAAATCAGCATATTGTTCATATGAGTCAACTTTGACCAATTTGATCAGATTTTTCTCTTTAATATCTCTAATGAAATGATACCTGATGTCAATATGTTTTGTCTTAGAGTGCTTGACCGGATTTTCAGTGATTGAGATAGCACTCTTGTTGTCTATGTGAATGGGAGTCTCCATGAAGTTGATGCCATAGTCTAACATTTGATTTTGAATCCATAGTAGTTGAGCATAGCAACTAGCTGCAACAATGTATTCAGCCTCAGCATTTGATGTAGAGACACATGATTGCTTCTTGCATTGCCAGGAGATGATCCTTCCACCAAGAAATTGACATCCTCTTAATGTGGATTTCTTGTTGATGTTACAACCACCATAATCACTGTCAGTATAACCATAAAGGTTGAAGTCTTTGTTCTTAGGATACCAAATGCCTAGTTTGGAAGCTCCTTTGAGGTATCTAAGTATCCTTTTGGCAGCGATGAGGTAAGACACCTTGGGAGCTGCTTGATATCTTGCACATATGTATGTAGCAAACATGATATCAGGTCTGCTTACAGTGAGATACATCAGAGATCCAATAATTGCCCTGTACTGATGCTAATCAGTGACCTTCCCCTCGAAGTTAGGAGAAAGATTATGATTTCTTTATATAGGTGTCTTAGCCGGTTTACAATCCTTTATCTCAAATCTTTATAATGTCCTTGACATATTTAGATTGATTTATGATGAAGCCATCTTCCATCCACTTCACTTGAATTCCTAGGAAGAAATCCATCTTTCCCATGGAACTCATATCAAACTTCTTTCTCATGATGCTTTCAAAGTCTTTACACATTTGGTCATTTGAGGAACCAAATATGATGTCATCAATATAGACTTAAACAAGCAACATGTCCTTCCCTGATCTTCTTATGAATAATGTCTTATCTATGGTGCCTCTGATGTAGCCGTTCTTGAGAAGAAATTGAGACAGCATCTCATACCACAGCCTTGGTGCCTGATGCAGCCCATAGAGAGCTTTATCTAATTTGCACACATAGTGGGGGTGTTGTGGGTCTTCAAAGCTAGGTGGTTGACACACATAGACTTCTCTGTCGATGTTCCCATACAAAAATGCACATTTGACGTCAAGTTGATACGCTGTGAAGTTCTTGGATGCCACAAAAGCAAGAAAGATTCTTACAGCCTCAAGTCTTGCAACAGGTGCAAATACCTCAGTGTAATCTATTCCTTCCTCTTGTGTGTATCCTTGAACTACAAGTCTAGCTTTGTTCTTTATAATCAAACCTCTATCATCTCTTTTGTTCCTGAACACCCACTTTGTGCCAATGGGAACTTGAGCAGGTGGTAGTGGACACAGATTCCACACCTTTTGCCTTTTGAATTGAAGCAAATCCTCTTGCATTGATTCAACCCAATTTTTATCCTTGAGAGCCTCTTCTACCTTTTGAGGTTCCATTTTAGAGAGAAAGCATGAGACAAGCAGACATTCTCATTATGAGTTTGTTTCCTGGTCCTCATACCTTTTGAGACGTCCCTAATGATGTTTTCAGCTGGATGAGTGTTATGAATCCTATTCTGGGAATAACATCTAGTTGCATAGATAGATCCAGATTTGAATGATTCATATCAGGATTGTTAGCATTGGTTCCAGCTGATATTTCTCTTTCATTTAATGAAGATTGATTGAATGAATGAGTAACATCATCAAAATGTTTTGTTGTAAGAGTGTATCATCAGTTGCCTTTTCCTCCAGATAGCTATCTTTATTAGCTTGGTGTTGAGAAATAGAGTTGTCATCTAAAGTGATTTGATGCTCATTTAGCTAACAACTGGTTGAAGCTCCATTGTTTCCTGAGAGATTTAGACTTTCAGGACTTGCAGTGGTGGGAGCTTGTTCTTCATTCCTTCTTGGAGAATTTGGAATAGGTCTGGGCAACTCAAATATTTGCTCATCATTAGAGTCACTTTGAGTTCCTGTTCCAGCTGAAACATTCTCACAAGATTGTTTAGAATAGTTGGAGAACAATTCTAAGTTAAACATATGGTCAGGACCATTTCCCTTAACACAAGGAGTGTGCTCATTTACAACTATACTAGATAACTCCTCAAACTGTTGATTCTTGATGTTGTATACTCTATAAGCTTTGGAGCTTGAACAATATCCAACAAAGATAGCATCATCTGACTGTAGGATTCTATGTGCCCAAGACACATAAAATATTGATGTGGTTAGTACGTTATGATCCAAGTCGGGTTATACCCAATAACAAGCTTAGCAAACACCAATTAATATTTAATTGATGATATAATCATACAATTAAATATTTACACCAATTAATATTTAATTGGTGATATGATCACGCAATTAAATATTTACACCAATTTAGAAAATGGGTTTTCTAAATAAGTTGCATATGAGATGGAACAATTTATTAGGATATTTTGTTCAATAATATTATTTGTAATGTTATTTAAGTAAGTTAGATAACATTACAAATTAATAATAGGAGTGTATGGATTATACAATTAAAAGTTAGTTGTATATATATCTAATAAAAGGCTAGTTATATGTGTGTGTGTTTATGTTTAATGTTTATAAAAGAAATCCTCTCTTTTTTTTAAACAAGAGCCGTCCCCTTGAGTGGAGACAAAGCATGCAAGGGTTATTCCCTTGATACACACACACATGCATGGTGGTCTACCCACTAACTAGTTAAAAGAGATGTTCTCTCTTTCCATTCATTACACACATTGCATGCAACACAAATAGCTCTCTCTTCTCCTCTCAAACCTACGGTTCCAGCAGCTGTATTTTGAAGGGTTTTGAAGCTTCTTTTGGTGGTGAATCTTCCTAACAAGAAGGTGTTAGCATACAAGCTTGGGGTATAAACACTTGAGGACCTGTACACTTGAGTTCTTGGTCGTTTCAAGCATCCAAAAACATCAATCTTTGGTCGACATTCTGCTGCAGGAAGGTAGATATCACAGCTTATTCAAGCTGTGATTTTATGTACATTTGTGTATGTTCATAGCTTGTCCATTCACATATTTAAGATCCTATTGTTTTGGGTTTTGTTTTTCATCTTAAAACTACATTTAGAACACAAAATTTTCAGATTATAAACATGTTATAATCCTTTACATCCGCTACATTTTCTAAAAGTTTAAAAGGTTAAACTATGTTTTAGTGTTCTAACAAACCCATCAATGGCATCAAGAGCCGGTTATGTGGATGACTTGCTTGTTTTATCTTTTGAAATTGGTTTTAAAAGATGTTATTAGACATGTTATAGGCTGTTTTTGGGCTGGAATATTATGTCTTGTTGAAACCCCAACTTTCAAGGTTACATTACACATGCTTGTGATTAAACCTTGAATGATATGTATGTTGATATGTTGATTGTTTGGACAATATTTAAAACCAAAAATTTCAGTTTATGTTGGCTGAAATTTAAAGGTTTTAAGTGGGGTTTCATTATATATTTTGATGATTTGATCATTGGATGTTTTAGTGCATAACCTAGCCATTACCTTGTGATTGTTTGGATATTTATGATGGTTGTATTCATTCATTTGATTGGGTTGTATTATTTGTTATTTGTGCTTTGTTTAAAATGTAATTTATTTATTATTGAGTTGTAATAAATAGATTAGGTGTATTTTCATTTTACTAGATATCTTGTTCTAGGACTTTATATCATGTAATATGAAGACATACACATTGGAAGCACAAAAGAGAAGACACAAGAAACATGGAGCATTTGGATGCGGTTTCTAGTGGGAGGTTCTTGGAACTTTTATGATGTGTTTGACCCTTAGAAAGACCAAATGACAACACTTGTGATGGCAAACAAGTGTTGTCAACATAAGGGCTATGGTTATGCACATATAATTGTTAATGTTTATGCTTGTTTAAATGTTTGTTGTTTGTTTGAATGGTTGATGTTTTGACATGAATAACAAACTCATTAAATCTTAACAAGCTGAATATAAAATGGTTCTTAGTCATTAAGTGTTAATAAATGGTTATTAAAATGATTTAATGATTTTAAAGATTAAAATAGGTTTTAATCAAAGAACCATAAGGTACCTTGTATTTGAAAGCATGCAAATACAAGTACATAGAGTTTTCTAAACTAGAATTATGAAACCTCTAAACATTTAACAAACAAGTTTAACACCGTCCTTTTGCACAACACTTAAGTCATTTGGAAACTCTTAATGGGATAAAGGTCACCTAACCATTTTGAGGAAACTTATGACTTAAGGTGGGAATACCACATTGGTGGGATAAAGGTCACCTAACCACTTATGTTGGTAAACTCACATGTGTGTGCAAGTAGGGTAACTTGATTTGCAAACCATGTTAAATGGATCACCTAAAATATGGTTTCCAAATGGTGTTGATGGGATTAACATGCCGACTTTGCATATGATGTTTAAAGTCGATCCCATACCTCTAGAAGTTGCAAATGGTTGCAATCGTTAATCGTTAACCACCTTATTAATTTAAATCGTGGGATAAAGGTCACCTAACCACAATTTAAAATGTAATGTTGGGTTCTAGATTTTAATATATAAAATTGACCTTAAAAGGCATTAATTATTAAAATTAGCAATATCGAAAATACTAATATGGATCTTTGTTAAATTTTGTAGATGGCCACCAATAATGAGAATCACGATAACTCATCCACATCAAACCAATCACTCCGAGCGATCCTCCAAAAGGAACGTCTAAATCATAATAACCTTATTGATTGGTATCGAAACTTGAGAATTGTTCTCAAGCAAGAGAGAAGATCATATGTTTTAGACGACCCTATCCCCGATCAACCTAGCGAGGATGATGAGGAGGCCTTTAACGATTGGCTGAAATACACTGAGGACTCCGTCCAAGTGTCTTGTCTCATGCTAGCAAGCATGACTCCGGATCTCTAAAAGGAGTATGATCATCACGGAGCTTACGACATGATAACCCAGCTGAAGGAAACGTTCCAACAGCAAGCAAGGGTTGAGCGCTTCGAAACGGTTCGAGCACTCCATGCATGTCGTATGGACGACAACCAATCTGTTTCATCTTATGTACTTAAGATGAAAAGTCATATAGACCGCCTCGAGAGGCTAAATTGTCCCGTCTCAAAGGAGTTAGCCACGGATTTAATCCTAAATGGCCTAACCAAGAAGTTTGAGACATTCGTGTTAAACTACAACATGAATGCATGGGACAAAAGAATTGGTGAGCTTCACCCAATGCTTAAAACGGCCGAGGCGGCCATAGGTAAAAGGGTTTTACCCGTTCTCACCATCAATGAAGGTGTGAACAACAAGAGGCCTCACCCCGCACCCAAGGCAAAGGTTGCCAAGGGTAAGGGACCCGTTAGGGGAAAGGGGAAAGGGGTGGTAAGGGTACCACCCAAACCACAAGAGAAGAAGCAAAAGGTTGCTACTAATGACCCATGCTTCAAGTGTGGGGAGATAGGACATTGGGCAAGAAATTGTCCTATCCATCTCCAAGAGTTGAAAGCAAAGAGGGATGCCGGGCAGACCTCAGGTACAATATACATGATTCATATTGATCTTAATGTTACATCTTCTAATGGGTATTGGATACCGGATGTGGAACTCACATTTGCAATTTGTTGCAGGGGTTCACAAGAAATAGGGACTTCAAACAAGGGGATGTTAACCTCTTCATGGGCAATGGAACTAAAGTCTTAGTTGAAGCTCGTGGGGACTACATCCTAAGACTTCCAAGTGGTTTGGAAGTTATTTTGAAGAATGTTTTGTATGCTCCTAGTTTGACTAGGAACATTATTTCTGTATCCCAATTAAGACATTATGATTATGTATTATCCTTTATTGAAAATGATATTCATGTTTCTTTAAATGGTATGTTCTATTTTAAAGTTATTCCCATTAATGGTATTTATGAATTGGTTCATGAAAATACTTTAAATAGTTCATTGTACCAAACTAACACCAAGAAACTCAAGTTGGACTTGAGTGATACCTATCTTTGGCATTGTCGTCTTGGTCATATAAACAAAAAACGTTTACAAACACTTCAAAAGAATGGTCTTTTACAAACAAATGAACGTGATTCATTTGATGTTTGTGAATCTTGTTTACAAGGTAAGATGACTAAGGCACCCTTTAGTGGAACTACCGAAAGGGTAAAAGATTTATTAGGAATCATACATTCGGATATATGTGGCCCTTTTAAGCCAATGACTAGGAATGGTGAAAGATACTTCATTACCTTTACTGACGACTATAGTCGCTATGGGTATGTGTACTTATTAAGGCACAAAGATGAAGCTTTTGAAATGTTCAAAATCTTCAAGAATGAAGTAGAAAATCAACTCAATAAGTCAATTAAAATTCTCCGTACCGATAGAGGAGGTGAATACCTAAGTGATGTTTTTCAAGATCATCTTAGGAGCTGTGTGATTGTCTCACAACCCACTCAACCTGGAACACCACAACATAATGGTGTGTCTGAGAGGAGGAATCGAACCTTATTGGATATGGTCTGATCTATGATGGCTAGAAGCACATTACCTCTATCATTTTGGGGTTTCGCTTTGCTCTCCGCGGCTCGTATTCTAAATATGGCCCCAACCAAAAAGGGGAAAGGACACCTTTTGAGATATGGCATGGAAGAGTTCCATCCCTATCATACATAAGGGTTTGGGGATGTGAGGCTTATGTTAATACTCCCACCCCAAACAAATTGGAAGTTCGATCCACCAAGTGTATCTTTGTTGGATATCCTAGAGATTCTATGGGATATTATTTCTATGATCCACTGGAACAAAAGGTGTTTGTTGCCAGAAAGGGTGAGTTCTTAGAAGTAAAGTTCCTTATGGAAGGAGCTGGCAGTAGAACAGTGGATCTTGAAGAGGATCAAGAACCACAACCCGATACACGTTTGGTTGAAACTAGCACTCAACATGAGGATGTTGAGGAAGATCAAGGGGTTGATCAATACACACAAGACGTTCGCAGAAGTGGTAGAACTAGTAACCCACCTGAAAGATATGGATTTTTCATGGATGGATGCTATGTGGTAGATTCGATGAACCAACCACATACCATGATGCAGTGTCCAATACGGATTGTGACAAATGGCTTGAAGCCATGAACGTTGAGATGCAATCCATGTATGACAATCAAGTATGGGACTTGGTTGTACCACCTCTTAACTCCAAAGTAGTTGGAAGTAAGTGGGTTTTCAAGAAGAAGACTGATATGCATGGAAACTTGGATACTTATAAAGCTAGACTTGTAGCAAAGGGTTTCACTCAAACTCAAGGGGTTGATTATGATGAAACCTTCTCACCTGTTGCGATGCTAAAGTCTATAAGGATATTGTTTGCCATAGCTGCTCATTATGATTATGAGATTTGGCAAATGGATGTCAAAACCGCTTTCCTAAATGGATATCTTGAGGAAGATGTCTATATGGTTCAGCCTGAAGGTTTTGTCGATCCAAAACATCCTAATAAAGTATGCAAGTTAAAGAAATCAATCTATGGATTGAAACAAGCATCGAGAAGCTGGAATCATCGTTTTGATAAGGAGGTCAAGAAATTTGGCTTCATCAAAAACGCTGATGAAGCTTGTGTGTATAAGAAGGCTAGTGGGAGCACAATAACTTTCCTAGTATTGTATGTTGATGACATACTACTATTTGGAAATGACATTCCAACCTTGGAAGGTGTAAAAACCTGGCTTGGAAGTTGTTTTTCCATTAAGGATCTTGGTGAAGCCGCCTATATTCTGGAATAAAGATCTATAGGGATAGATCAAGGCGGTTGATTGGTTTGAATCAAAGTGCATACATTGATAAGATCTTGAAAAGGTTCAAGATGGAAAACTCTAAGAAAGGTACCGTACCTATTCAAAGAGGAACGATGTTGAGTACGACTCAATGTCCAAGCTCAAAGGATGAGCAAGATAAAATGAAGGGAATCCCATACGCATCTGCTATTGGATCCATCATGTATGCAATGATATGCACTCGACCGGACGTGTCATGCGCCTTAAGCATGACAAGCCGTTACCAGCAAAATCCTGGAAACAGTCATTGGATGGCTGTTAAGAACATACTTAAATACCTAAGGAGGACAAGAGATATGTTCCTAATCTATGGATCTGGTGACGAGGAACTCGTTGTAAAAGGTTACACGGATGCGAGTTTCCAAACCAATCGTGATGATTCTCGGTCACAATCGGGATACATCTTCATTCTAAATGGAGGAGCAGTCTCTTGGAAGAGCTCCAAGCAGGATGTGGTGGCTCTATCAACTACAGAATCAGAATACGTCGCCGCCTCATTGGCAGCTCAAGAAGCTGCATGGTTGAAGAAATTCATTGCCGATCTAGGGGTTGTCCCTTCCATTCAGGACCCCCTAGAAATCTTTTGTGATAACGAGGGTGCGATTGCTCAAATCAAGGAACCCCGTGCTCATCAAAAGACAAGGCACATTGAGCGGAGATTCAACTACATACGAGATGAAGTTGAAAAGGGAAAGATATGTATTCGCAAAGTTCACACGGATCAAAACATTGTGGATCCTCTCACGAAGCTCCTTGAAAAGGCAAAGCATGAAGGTCATACTTGTGCCATGGGACTTCGATATTCTAGTGATTGGATTTGATCTGTATATTTTGTATTTGGATATGTGGAACTCTTTATTATTTGAATAAGATTATTTGGTTATAATGCTTCAATTAATGTTCCAATTTAGCATGTTTAATCCATGAGTAAATTGTTTACTCTAAATGTCCGTAGTCGTTCAAACTTGTGGGAACAAGTGTGAGGGTAAGACTATTATGAACTTGGATTGGTTGATATTCATAAGGATGAATATAGAGCAATGGGTTGCTACCAAGGTTCATAGATATTTGTGGGATACAAATATTGGACTAACCCGTATCTCAAATTTTACTACATGGAGTCTATTCGAATTGATCATAAGTAAATTTGAGTAAAGGCGAATATCATTTGGTATCCTCCGACCTGAGATACATATTGGGTTTTGATATTCACTAAGTATTATACCTTGAGCTAATTCTTCACTGTCCTGAAATAGTGGACAGTACATAAGGGTATGTTCAGGTATAACACGAAGTGTTTGTGAGAAACGTATGTAGTCAAGATGGAATTTGTTCCTCTTATTCGTTGAGAGTTAGATGTCTAAGGCCTGATTAAGTTAAACCAACAAGGAATGATCATTCTGTGTCCTTGGATTTAATATGACATCTGTAACAAAAGGATAGATGATTGATTCTCCTAAATCATTTCAAGTAGGGTACTTGAATGAGATGATGTTATTGAATGGCTATAAGTCATGCGTATTAAGGGTAGTAAACCGTTGTTAGGCGTCATTTACTGCTTGCATCAATCTTCTATGAATCTTGGGCAAGTGGGAGATTGTAGGATTCTATGTGCCCAAGACACATAAAATATTGATGTGGTTAGTACGTTATGATCCAAGTCGGGTTATACCCAATAACAAGCTTAGCAAACACCAATTAATATTTAATTGATGATATAATCATGCAATTAAATATTTACACCAATTAATATTTAATTGGTGATATGATCATGCAATTAAATATTTACACCAATTTAGAAAATGGGTTTTCTAAATAAGTTGCATATGAGATGGAACAATTTATTAGGATATTTTGTTCAATAATATTATTTGTAATGTTATTTAAGTAAGTTAGATAACATTACAAATTAATAATAGGAGTGTATGGATTATACAATTAAAAGGTTAGTTGTATATATATCTAATAAAAGGCTAGTTATATGTGTGTGTGTTTATGTTTAATGTTTATAAAAGAAATCCTCTCTTTTTTTTAAACAAGAGCCGTCCCTTTGAGTGGGAGACAAAGCATGCAAGGGTTATTCCCTTGATACACACACACATGCATGGTGGTCTACCCACTAACTAGTTAAAAGAGATGTTCCCTCTTTCCTTTCATTACACACATTGCATGCAACACAAATAGCTCTCTCTTCTCCTCTCAAACCTACGGTTCCAGCAGCTGTATTTTGAAGGGTTTTGAAGTTTCTTTTGGTGGTGAATCTTCCTAACAAGAAGGTGTTAGCATACATGCTTGGGGTATAAACACTTGAGGACCTCTACACTTGAGTTCTTGGTCGTTTCAAGCATCCAAAAACATCAATCTTTGGTCGACATTCTGCTGCAGGAAGGTAGATATCACAGCTTATTCAAGCTGTGATTTTATGTACATTTGTGTATGTTCATAGCTTGTCCATTCACATATTTAAGATCCTATTGTTTTGGGTTTTGTTTTTCATCTTAAAACTACATTTAGAACACAAAATTTTCAGATTATAAACATGTTATAATCCTTTACATCCGCTGTGTTTTCTGAAAGTTTAAAGGGTTAAACTATGTTTTAGTGTTCTAACAAACCCATCACTGACTTTTCAGCAAATTTTGCCAAATTGACCTTTGTGTTAAGTATGGTGCATATGTTGCCAAAGGACCTTAGAAAGCTAATGAATGGTGGCATCTTGTTCCATAACTCATAAGAGGTCTTTCCATGGGGCTTAACAATGAGAACCTTATTCTACACATAGAATGCAGTGCTGACTGCCACTGCCCAGAAAGTTAGAGGCAGCTTTGAGTCAGCCAACATGGTTCTTGCAGCCTCAATAATTGTCTTGTTCCTCCTCTCAGCAACACCATTCTGTTAAGGAGTTCTAGGAGCACTATATTATCTGGTAATCCATTTTGAGTTATAGAATAAGTCAAGAACCTGATTCTTAAACTCAGTCCCTTGGTCACTTCTGATTATCTTTACATTGTGATCAATTTGATTTTCTATCTTAAGAATAAAAGATTTTAAGGTTTCAGCAGTTTCATCCTTAGTTCTTAATAAGAATACCCATGTTAATCTAGTAAAATAATCAACTATCACAAGGCAATATGATTTCCTTCCAATGCTCATTATACTTATAGGACCAAATAGATCCATGTGCAATAAGTGTAATGGGGTAGTGATAGAGTTAACTTCTTTGGATTTATGGGATGTCCTGTGTTGCTTCCCTTTCAGACAAGCAACACAGTTTTCTTTACAGAAAAACTCCTTTTTAGGCATACCATGTACCAAGTTATTCCTAGCCAATTTATTCATTGTTTAAAAATTAACATGACACATTCTTTTGTGCCAAAAAGTTGACTCATCACTATTTGCTTTGGAAAGAAAGCATGATACTTCACCTAGTGGGGAAGCATTGTTCATATCCAGCTTGTACATATCCCCTTTCCTGGGAGATCTAAGAAGCACCAATTCCTTAGGAATTGTTATCCCGGGTTTGAGGATAATGCACTCATGTTCTGTGAAAAGAATTTGATGCTTTTGATCACAGAATTGAAAAACACTTAAGAGATTGTGTTTAAGATGTTTGACAAAGTGTACTTTGTCAACTGTTAACTTACCACTGGACACATTACATCTACCAGAGATGTATCCCCCGGCTTCACCTCCAAACTGAACAGGACCTCCATCAAAATTATGAAATTGTTGACGAAGAGATCTGTTCCCTGTCATGTGCCTGGAGCATCCACTATCCACAATCTAAATGTTTCTATTTTTATCATATAGATGTCCCTGCACAAAGGTGAAACAGTTAGTTTTTATTGGAAACCCAAGCCTTGTTGGTCTTGGGTTCTTTCAATGATGATAACATAATTGAGCCAAAGTGTAAGCATGGGGGTTCAATAGTGGTTTGGGAAGAGGAGGTTTGGGCTATGACATCTTCTTTGATTTTCCATTCCATGCTTTGGTTTATCATTGAAGATGAGCTTGATGAAGCTTGGGTAGCAGAGCATTCTTCCGAAGTTTCTTTCTCTTCGGAAGAAGCTTTTACACCATTTTCTTCCGAAGCAGTCTTCTTTTCGGAATGTTTGAGAGGTGCTTTCTTGTCCTTCGAATCCTTTTTGGTTTGTCTTCCGAAGCTACTTTCCTTTCGGAAGAAGATGTTTCTTCCGAAAGCAACTTGGCTTCGGAAGCTTGCTTTCCTTTCTTCACCTTTGGATCTGGTTATGTGATCCAAATGTGAGACCTTCCTTGGCTGCTCCTTTCTTTACCCTGTTTGCATAATGTGTGCTTGCAGGATTATAAAAACAATCTTTGCCCATGTGGTTGTGCAGACCACACATTATGCACTCAGTGTTTGCTTTGGTGGGACATGTAGACTGTTGCTTCATGGTCTTCTTATTCTCTTCCACAGCTTTTGCTTTTTGCTTTAGATCCTTCAGTTGGATAGGAGCACTGGTAGTATACTCCTGTCCTGAATCTGAGCTTCTAACCACTTGGAATCCAGCTGAGATGAAAACACCCTTTTGCCTTGGGTCAATTTTCATTTTGGACTCAGCCACCTTCTTGGTAGTTCTTTTGGATGCTTGAATCTTGTTCTTTCTTTGTTTGGTGGTAAGAGAGTTGTTCTCAGCTGAGGGGATGAGGTTTTCTACCTTATCCTTCTCTGTGGTGGTGGTGATAACCATTTTTGCATCACTCATCCTCTTAAGAGATGGTGGGTCAACAGTTGGAACCTCTTGCTCATCAGTACCACATCTTGGCTGTCTAATAGACACAGAGGAATGTGGTGG
>JABSNV010001331.1:35000-100000 GCA_024085815.1 Flaveria linearis
AGGTACATAGAGTTTTCAAAACTAGAATTAATGAAAACTAAAAATCCCTTTGGAAACAAGTTTAACACCATCCTTTTACACGACACTCGAATCACTTGAGAACTATTTGTGGGATAAAGGTCACCTAACCACTTTTAGGGAACTTGTGTGATTAAGGTGGGCTTTAACGTATTTATGGCATAAAGGTCACCTAACCACTTGTGTGTATAAACTCACACGTGCATGTAAGTAGGACGACTTGAATTGGAAACCATGTGCATAGGGTCACCGAAGCATGGCGTACAATGGTGTTGATGGGATTTTACATGCCAACTAAACATAAGATGTTTAACCGATCCCATAAGGCTAGAAATTGCAAAAGGTTGCAAATTGTCAAGTGTTGAATAACTTGTTAATTTAAATAATAGGATAAAGGTCACCTAACCATCATTTAAATGTAATGTTGGATTCTAGGTTTTAATTATTAATTGTCTATGAGACATTAAAGAGTATTAATGATTAAAATGTAATTTTTCAGAAATACTAATATGAACTTTGTAAACTTTGTAGAAATGGCCGCAAACAATAACGCTACCACCCCGACCGTCCATACCCTATCACTGAGAATTATCTTAGAGAGGGATTGTCTTAACCATAATAATTTCATGGACTGGTTTTGAAACTTGAGAATCGTTCTCAAGCAAGAGAAAAAGGCCTATGTCCTTGACGATCCCATTCCTGACCAACCCAACCCCGAAGATGTTGAGGCCTATAATGATTGGCTTCAGTACACTGAGGATACCATGCAGGTTTCTTGCCTCATGTTGGGAACTATGATTCCCGAACTCTAAAAGGATTTAGAGCATCATGGGGCATATGACATGATTACCCAGTTGAAGGAAATGTTCCTTCAACAAGCAAGGGTAGAACGCTTCGAAACGGTTCGAGCGCTTCACGCGTGACATATGGAAGAAACCCAACCGGTATCATCTTATGTACTCAAGATGAAAAGCCACATTGATCGCCTCGAGAGGCTTAACTGTCCTGTCTCTAAGGAGTTGGCCACGGATTTGATCCTTAATGGGCTAACTAAAAAGTTTGAGACGTTCATAATGAATTACAATATGAACGGATGGGACAAGAGCATTGGTGAGCTTTATGCAATGCTTAAGACAGCTGAAGCGGGGATGGGTAGAAAGGTTCTACCTGTTCTCTCGATCAATGAGGGAGGCTATAAGAAAAGGTCATTTGTCGCACCCCCGCTGAGAGCAGAAACACGGGATGCGAGCGAGACGGGATCGTCATAACACATGGTTAACAATTGAGATGCAATATATATATGTAATTGATGACATAGCGTGTCATGATGACACCTAGCACAATTGGAGACTTGTGTCGTGTTTAGTCAATGTTCACGACAGCATAGCTATAAGCATAAATAGAAACTTGTAATTGATTCGCATAAACGATTCACATATTCACAAAAATTGTATTCTTGTATGAAATTCCCACAACCCGGGAATAATTATCCAAAAGAATGTTAGTTGTTTGATGGACTGCAACAATGTACAAAATAATTGTTCATCATGTATGTTCAGTCTCAAAATGCATCCTAGGGTCTCCACTAAGGCAGCACTCCTAGATCTTCAGTTCTCATTGTTACCTGAAAAATATGCTCAAAATTGTCAACAATAATGTTGATGAGCTTCGCAGGTTTGAATTATAAACATGTAACTGATGCTGTATAGTGTTTGTAGTGGAATACCGTGCATACAGTTATAAGCAAGCAAAATCACATACCATGAGTTTTATACAACCAAACCTAATGACGTACACACAGCAACTTGTCGGGATATATTCACCCAAGGCCCGTTCCTGGCCTTGTGATAGTACTCACGAGTAACCATCTGTCAAGGGTAGGGGTGTTAACCCAGTAGTACTAGTAATACCTATCCGTTGGTTCCAACACCGGAATTAATGGTTGTAGGAAGAACCAGACAGTACATCACGTATGCATTAGATAAGTACTCACAAAACAGTATCACGTTGATTCCATGTATGAAAATTATATGTATGTTGTACAGCATTGAAAACATGTGAGCATACTTTTCCCCCATGTTTGTAAAGGATTGAAACAATTGTATAAGCATAAAAAGGGGCCACGAAACTCACTTGTTAAGTGGTAAGTATGTATGATGAAACTTCCCGAACTTGTATGTATGAACGGTCAATCACCTATTGACAGTTATGTTAAGCATTAATGATGTGTCTGATGTTAATAATATTGTTTAGTTGGGGCGGGTCGTATCGGTTCGGTCGTGGGTAACACTTGCACAAAACACGCGCAATAGATCTTATGTAGATCCAAGTACTAGAAGCGTTGCCATTGTCGATGATATTTGTGTAAAAGTGTTATTTTGTCAGAGAATTACTTCGTAAGAACCTGTGTTATGAATCGTTTGTTGCTAGTTGTAAAATGTTAAGTTGATTTGATTTGATATAACGTTAATAAGTTTGATAGTGTTAATCTCAAAGATCATCATTAGCAATGGAAACCGTGTCGATGTCACCTTAACATCACACGACCACACACACCGCATACAGGAAGAATCCACACACAATGACTCCAATTGCATGACATGACTAGACACACGACTGGACACTCCATTCACACGAATCAACTCTCAGTCGTGCGAATCAGCTTCATTCACACGATTGACCCCCATTCGTGCGACTAAGCATTCAGTCGTACCACACAGCACCCAATCGCACGACTCAACTTCCATTCGCACGATTCTGCCTTCATTCGTATGAATTAGCTTCATTCGTACGACTGAACTTTCATTCGTGCGACTGTTCAGTCGTGCGATACGTACAGTCGCACACATTCATCCGCGTTGACTCAATCGCATGGCAATACTCATTCGCATGACTCAATCGCACGACACACACAATCGCATGGACTCAATCGCACGACACACACAATCGCATGGACTCAGTAGCACGGCACGCCCAGTCGCACGGCTCAGTCGCATGACAGACTCAGTCGCCCAGTGCAGCAGATCGCGACTGCTGGAGGTGCTGAGCAGCCTGCTCCATGCACGGGTTTCACACAACAAGGACTTCCAGAAACACTTATCTAACATATCTAAGCAAGATGCACACTCAGAAAGGCTACACACGCACCCACACGACCTCTTGTGCTCGGGTTGAACCCGAGCACCCGAAACCCTAGAAATCACAGAAGTAAAATGAGCAAAAATGGAAGACCAAGGTCGTCTACCTGCTAAAAACGTGTAGTCTAGGCTGTAGTCGAGGTTTCACCGGTGAAAACGAGACGGGATGGGGCGGTTTTGGTGCAAGGATGAACAAGAAAAGTGGAGAAGAAGATAAGGAAGAAGAAGAAGCGGTGAAGGCTAGGGCTGATACAAGGGTATTTATACCCTGCCCTAGTTTGGCAATTGTCACATTTAGTCCCTGCACTTAGCCCCCCGAGTTCCCAAATTTGTTTCGATTGAAAACGACGTAGATGAGCGAGTTATATTTATTATAGGGATGTATTTAATGTTGTTTGTATCTTGAAAATGATGTTATTAGTGATGTTTACATTATATAACATAATATAATTAACGATGTCGGTGGTGATATTCGTAAGCGTTTTAAGTGCTAATGTTGCAAACAATGATATCACAGATGTAAAAGAAAATCAAGCAAGTATGATGTCCTCACGAATAGTCTATGAAGATGTGAAATGAACGTTCTAAGGATAGTTAATGAAATCCATGTTAAATGACGGACCTTTTTGGTGACGGATGTCACAGTATCCCCCAGTTGAGAGAATTTCATCCCGAAATTCAACTGGTGTTAGGTCCAAGAGTGTCATCCTCGAATAGATGTGGATATTTAAGCTTCATCTGATCTTCCCGTTCCCACGTGAATTCTGGTCCTCGTTTGGAGTTCCATCTCAAGCGAACGATCGGTATCTTGCTGCGCCTTAAGCGTTTGACCTTTCGGTCCATGATCTCGATAGGTTCTTTGATGAAATGAAGCTTTTCATCGATCTTGATTTCCTCAATTGGCACATGTAGAGTTTCATCACCAGGCACTTTTTGAGGTTTGATACGTGAAATGTGTCGTGTACACCGCTGAGTTCTTGTGGCAACCTTAATCGGTAAGCCACCGGACCGATTCTTTCTGTAATCTCGAATGGTCCTACGTATCTTGGGGCTAACTTCCCTTTCTTTCCAAATCGTACAATCCCTTTCCAGGGAGAGACTTTGAGTAGAACGTGATCTCCAACATTGAATTCTAGAGGCTTCCGACGGTTGTCGGCATAGCTCTTTTGGCGATCTCTTGCAGCTTTTAGTCGGTTTTTGATTTGGAAAATCTTGTCAGTTGTTTCTTGAATGATCTCTGGGCCTGTTAGCTAGCTTTCACCAATCTCAGCCCAACAAACTGGGGATCTATATTTCCTCCCGTACAATGCTTCAAATGGAGAGCATCCAATGCTTGTATGGTAGCTGTTGTTGCAAGAGAACTCAATCAATGGTAGATGAGTGTCCCAGCTACCACCAAAATCGATTACACAAGCTCTGAGCATGTCTTCCAACGTTTGTATTGTTCGTTCACTTTAACCATCTGTTTGTGGGTGATAGGCGGTACTCATATCTAATCGAGTGCCCATCGCTTTCTGTAGTGTTTGCCAAAATCGTGAAGTAAACCGGCTGTCACGGTCGGATATGATTGACGCCGGCACTCCGTGCTGCATCACGACCTCCTTTATGTACAATCTCGCCAACTTTTCCATCTTGTAATCCTCTTGAATCAGTAAGAAATGAGCGGACTTTGTCATCCGATCCACTATGACCCATATCGAGTCGTGCCCGCTACTTGTTCTAGGGAGTTTGGTAATGAAATCCATGGCTATGTTCTCCCATTTCCACTCAGGAATTTCAGGTTGCTTTAATAATCCCGATGGTTTTTGATGTTCAGCCTTAGCTTTCGAGCATGTCAAGCATCGGCTTACATACATGGCAATGTCTTTCTTCATGCCTGGCCACCAGTATAGATTTTTAAGATCATGATACATCTTGTCTGCACCAGGATGAACAGAATATCGTGTCTTGTGCGCTTCCTCCGTGATTAGGGTGCGAACGTCTCCCCATTTGGGTACCTATATACGCTTCATGAAGTACTGTATACCATCATCCTTGCAAATCATCTGTTTATCTAACCCTCGGAATTCTTCTCCCGCAAGGTTTTCTTCTTTCAATGCCTCACTTTGTGCAAGTTGGATCTGAGCCTTCAAGTTCGTTTGAATAGTCAATCCCAAAGCTCGAGCACGTAGTGGTATCACACGTTCTTTACGACTTAGGGCGTCAGCCACCACATTTGCTTTCCCCGGATGATACCGGATTTCACAATCATAGTCACTAAGTAACTCCACCCAACATCGCTGACGCATGTTGAGTTCTTTCTGATTTAGGATGTGTTGAAGGCTCTTATGATCTGTGTAGATGATGTATTTGGTTCCATACAGATAGTGCCTCCATATCTTAAGTGCAAATACTACATCGCCCAACTCCAAATCATGAGTTGTATAGTTCTTTTCGTGCACCTTAAGTTATCGTGAGGCGTAGGCAATTACCTTATCTTTCTACATTAGCACACAACCCAATCCTTGATGTGAAGCATCATTGTACACCACAAAATCATCAGTCCCGTCTGGGAGGGACAATATCGGTACGTTGCACAACTTCTCCTTTAACGTTTGGAATGCTTGTTCTTGTGCAAGTCCCCAATCAAACTTCTTGTCTTTTTGAGTCAACAAAGTTAACGGTTGAGCAATCTTTGAAAAATTCACAATGAAGCGACGACAAAATCCGGCCAATCCTAAGAATTTCCGTATCTCTGAAGGTGTCTGGGGTGCAACCCATTTCTTCACTGCTTCAATCTTGCCGGGATCTACATGAATCCCATTTTCGTTAACCAAATGCCCCAAAAATTTCACTTCTCGAAGCCAAAATTTGCACTTCGAAAGTTTAGCGAAAAGTTTCTCTTCTTGTAATAGACTCAGTATCGCCCGTAGATGTTCCTCGTGGTCCTCTTTCGAACGAGAGTAGATAAGTATATCGTCTATGAAAACGATCACGAACTTATCCAAGTAAGGTTTGCGCACTCGATTCATCAGATCCATGAACACGGCTGGTGCATTAGTCAGTCCAAACGGCATGACTAAGAACTCATAGCGCCCATAACGAGTCCTGAATGTTGTTTTCGGTATGTCATCCTCGAAAACCCTTAGTTGATGATATCTTGAACGAAGATCAATCTTAGAGAAATACGAAGCTCCTTGCAGTTGATCAAATAGATCATCAATTCTGGGAAGAGGATATCGATTCTTCACAGTCAATTGTTCAACTCGCGATAATCGATGCACATGCGGAACGACCCGTCTTTCTTTTTGACAAATAAGACCGGTGCTCCCCACGGTGAATGACTCGACCGAATAAAACCCTTCTCCAGTAGTTCTTGTAATTGGCTAGATAACTCTTGCATTTCGGATGGTGCTAACCGGTACGGTGCTTTTGCTACCGGCGTAGCTCCAGGAACAACTCTATACGAAATTCCACCTGTCGTGGAGGAGGCAAACCCGACAAGTCATCAGGGAATACTTCCAGATAATCTCGTACTACAGGAATATCTACCAACTAGTTGCCTTCTTCCTTCTTTTCCACTACATGGGCCAGAAATGCGTAACACTGCTTTCGTAGACATTGACGTGTCTTCATGCAAGAAATAAGCTTCAGTGTTCTCCCCGGTCGTTCTCCTTGAATCTTGAGTACCTCCCCGTTTGGCATGGGGATTCGTACTACTTTCTCCCGACAAACAATCTCGGCTCCGTGTTTCGACAACCAATCCATCCCCACAATCACATCGAAACTTCCCAGCTCAAAAGGTATTAAGTCTATGTCGAAGGCATCGTTTTCCAATATCATGGAGCACTTTCTAATAATCTCATCGGCCTGTACAACTTTACCATTGGCCATTTCTACAGAGAAGCTAGTTTCTAGTCTACTAGGGTTCAAGGCAAGCATGTGTGCAAAATCAGAGGATATGAAACTATTGTCTGCTCCAGTGTCAAACAATATGGATGCGAAGTGGTGATTGAGCAAGTGTGTACCCGTGACAACATTCGGGTCCTTATGAGCATCGTTGGCTCCAATGACAAACGCCCGTCCCCGAGCGACATTCCTTTGATTAGCCGGGCCTTGATTCCCAGCTTTAGCCATTACTTACTGCTGATTATTCCCTTGTTGACCCGGTACCCTATTCAGTTTGGGGCACATGTTCCGGTAGTGACCCGGATTTCCACATTCGTAACAGACTCTGGCATTCCCGGCGGGGTTAACAGCGTTGACGGGTGCCACCAGATTTGGCGCAATCCTACAATCCTTCGCTAGGTGCCCCGGGCGCCTACAGTTCATACACACCCGACACTGCATCTCTGGGGGATGATGATAGTTGCACCTGTCACATTTAGGGTGCGGCCCAACATACTCTCTCTTACCTTGAGTCACAGCCACGAAATTTCTGGTGATCTTGGCCCTTTTATCAGATTTCCCGGCATTCGACCGGCTTGTTTCCCCAGCATCCTTTCTCTTCTCTGCTCCCCTACCCAATACCCCTGTTCTTACCATTTCATCAGTTAGAGCGCCAGCCTTCGGAATTGCGCTCTGAATCGTTGGAGGAGCAGCTGTTGTTACCATTGCCTGGATCTGAGGCACAAGTCCCCAAATGTACCTCTCGATTCATTTTGATTCCGGAGTCACCAGATGTGGAACTAGCCTCGCCAGTTCATGGAATCGATCAGTATAAGCGGCATGCCCAGCCCCACCATAGCATGATTCCAGAATTCATACTCTAATTTCTGCATTTCATTGAGGGGGCAGTACTCCTCAGTAATCAAAGCTTTGAACTCATCCCATGACATCCGTATCGCAGACTCTCTTCCTCTAGATTGAACCTAGGTGTTCCACTAGGTTAATGCCTTGCCCTACAGTGAACATGTGGCATACTTGATTCTTTGACTGTCGAGGCACTCGCTAATGTCAATCACTGCCTCCATCTTTTCAAGCCACCTAGTTAGGGCTATCGCCCCACCTTTCCCATCAAATTCTCGGGGTTTGCAAGCCATAAATTCCTTGTAGGAACATCCCCGTCTTGTATTGTTGACCCCAATTTTGTTCCCAGTTGTTCCGCCAATCCCAGTGTCTTCCCCTGTTCCTTGGTTACGCTGATCATTGGTATCATGATCCCCGTGGAGATTATGATTCAGAAGAGTCTCGCTCACTTGAGTCACTATAGTTGGAATCAGTGCGGCTAGCTGTGAGCAATCATAGCAGCTATATCAGGGTTTTCAGTTCCCTGATTGTTGCCAGCAGGAGCACCACCTGTTCTTGGTGGTCTACCCCTACCTCTGCCTTGTGGGGTCTCACCTTCTTGATTTGTACTGTGTGTGACTCTTCGAGGCGGCATCTTCTAATCATAAAGGAGTAAACATGTAAACTTTAGTAAACATTTAAACCATAGTCACTTAAAGATACATGTATGATTCCACTCATCAAGTTCCAACAATCCATGCTTCAGTCAATCAGAATCATCACGTAGCCCAGTTTAAGCACATTCTTAGTATACCGGTGATGCTTATATATAGGGTTCCCCGCAGCGTTCCCACCACATCCACGATATACCTAGAATGACGCCTAAACCGGTTACTTGACATCCGATTTTCCTTAGCATCATTCCAATGAATAACATAATGTATGTGTAGAGAGTATCATCACTCCTCTACATTTCTTGTAGTCCACTATCATTCTAAGCATTCAATTAGTTCCTTAGTTACTGAAATGCTAAATGGAGGAATGTTTCGTGGAGAATAACATCAATGTCATGATTGGAAATACCATGAAGGCTCTAAGTAGGACAGGACTTATGTAATAGTAGGTGTTAGTAATGTTTTGTTACCCTTAACAAGGTCTTACTAGAATTATGATCCTAGAACCCTAGGGTATAGAATAGGAACTAGTGATACTCATGATTGTTACCTCATGGTAAGATTAGCCAGACTTCTCATGCACTGCAAATTGCAATTACGTGTGCACCCGTAATGGTAATTTGCCCCGTAATGGTAATTTTCCTTGCATGGTCACCCTTAGCTTCACCTACCCCAAGTGAATATCATAGTATTGACAACATTCATCAAGCACGGTTCATGTAATGTCCTCATGTCCATGAGCCATTAGTATTCCAATAGTAGTATGTGATAGCAAATAAGCTCCAAGCACATAAGCACAATTTGTCTAACGATAGTTGCCTATCCTTCATACTTTCAGGATCTCAGGCATGCTATCTTAGGGTTGGATTTAGTATTTGAGATCGATGCTACGCGTGATCTGTGAAGTTTCCCTTCAGTTTGGGTATTCCAACCTAATGGTATAATGTAGTGCGTATACAAATGTAAGATTCTAGTATAAGGTATCCCGTGAAGAAAGACTAAGAGTAATAGTGTCTTCCTCAGGATGATCAGATAATAAGCATATATGTATAGAATCATGTATAGAGACAAGAAACAAGTATAGAGGAACATACATGTAACATCAAATGCAAGCCTGTCCTAGCATGCATTCTACATGAAGGTTCCTAGGTTATAGTCTAGGTCAAGTGAATTGCCTAATTCTCTATAACCAATGGCTCTGATACAAGTCTGTCACACCCCCGCTAAGAGCGGAAACACGGGGAAGCGAGACGGGATCGTCATAACACATGGTTAACAGTAGAGATGCAATATATATGTAATTGATGACATAGCGTGTCATGACGACACCCAACACAATTGGAGACTTGTGTCGTGTTTAGTCAATGTTCACGACAGCATAGCCATAAGCGTAAATAGAAACTTGTAATTGATTCGCATAAACGATTCACATATTCACAAAAATTGTATTCTTGTATGAAATTCCCACAACCCGGGAATAATTATCCAAAAGAATGTTAGTTGTTTGATGGACTGCAACAATGTACAAAAGAATTGTTCATCATGTATGTTCAGTCTCAAAAATGCATCCTAGGGTCTCCACTAAGGCAACACTCGTAGATTTTCAGTTCTCGTTGTTACCTGAAAAATATGCTCAAAATTGCCGACAATAATATTGGTGAGCTTTGCAGGTTTGAATTGTAAACATGTAACTGATGTTGTATAGTGTTTGTAGTGGAATGCCGTGCATACAGTTATAAGCAAGCAAAATCACATACCATGAGTTTTATACAACCAAACCTAATGACGTACACACAGCAACTTGTCAGAATATATTCACCCAAGGCCCGTTCCTGGCAGTGTGATGGTACTCACGAGTAACCATCTGTCAAGGGTGGGGGTGTCAACCCAGTAATACTACTAATACATATCTATTGGTTCCAACACCGGAATTAATGGTTGTTAGAAGAACCACACAGTACATCATGTATGCATTAGATAAGTACTCACAAAACAGTATCACGTTGATTCCATGTGTGAAAATTGTATGTATGTTGTACAGCATTGAAAATGTGTGAGCATACTTTTCCCCCATGTTTGTAAAGGATTGAAACAATTATATAAGCATAAAAAGGGGCCACGAAACTCACTTGTTAAGTGGTAAGTATGTATGATGAAACTTCCCAAACTTGTATGTATGAATGGTCAATCACCTATTGACAGTTATGTTAAGCATTAATGATGTGTCTGATGTTAATAATATTATTTATTCAGGGCGGGTCGTATCGGTTCGGTTGTGGGTAACACTTGCACACAAACACGCGTAATAGATCTTATGTAGATCCAAGTACTAGAAGCGTTGCCATTGTCGATGATATTTGTGTAAAAGTGTTATTGTTGTCAGAGAATTACTTGGTAAGCACCTGTGTTATGAATCGTTTGTTGCTAATTGTAAAATGTTAAGTTGATTTGATTTGATATAATGTTAATAAGTTTGATAGTGTTAATCTTAAAGATCGTCATTAGCAATGGCAACCGTGTCGATGTCACCTTAACATCACACGACCACACACACCGCATACACGAAGAATCCACACACAATGACTCTAATTGCACGACATGACTACACGCATGACTGGACACGCCATTCGCACGAATCAACTCTCAGTCGAACGAATCAGCTTCATTCGCACGATTGAACCCCTATTCGTGCGACTAAGCATTCAGTCGTACCACACAGCACCTAATCGCATGACTCAACTTCCATTCGCACGATTCAGCCTTCATTCGTATGAATTGGCTTCATTCGTACGACCGAACTTTCATTCGTGCGACTGGACCTTCAGTCGTGCGATATGCACAGTCGCACACATTCATCCGCATTGACTCAATTGCATGGCAATAGTCATTCGCATGACTCAATCGCACGACACACATAATCGCATGGACTCATCGCACGACACACACAATCGCATGGACTCAGTCGCACGACACGCCCAGTCACATTGCTCAGTCGCATGACAGACTCAGTCGCCCAGTGTAGCAGATCGCGACTGCTGGAGGTGCTGAGCAGCCTTTGGCTGCTCCATGCACGGGTTTCACACAATAAGGACTTCCAGAAACACTTTCTAACATATCTAAGCAAGATACACACTCCGAAAGGCTACACACGCACCCACACGACCACTTGTGCTCGCACCCGAAACCCTAGAAATCACAGAAGTAAAATGAGCAAAAATGGACGACCAAGGTCGTGTACCTGCTAAAACCATGTAGTCTAGGCTGTAGTCGAGGTTTCACCGGTGAAAACGAGACGGGATGGGGAGGTTTTGGTGCAAGGATGAAGAAGAAAAGTGGAGAAGAAGATAAGGAAGAAGAAGAAGTGGTGAAGGCTAGGGCTGATACAAGGGTATTTATACCCTGCCCTAGTTTGGCAATTGTCACATTTAGTCCCTGCACTTAGCCCCCGAATTCCCAAATTTGTTTCGGTTGAAAACGACGTAGATGAGCGAGTTATATTTATTATAGGGAAGTATTTAATGTTGTTTGTATCTTGAAAATGATGTTATTAATGATGTTTACATTATATAACATAATATAATTAACGATGTCGGTGGTGATATTCGTAAGCGTTTTAAGTGCTAATGTTGCAAAACAATGATATCACAGATGTAAAAGAAAATCAAGCAAGTATGATGTCCTCACGAATAGTCTATGAAGATGTGAAATGAACGTTCTAAGGATAGTTAATGAAATCCACGTTAAATGATGGACCTTTTGGTGACGGATGTCACACCATTCCCCGATCCCAAGGCAAATGTTGCCAAAGGAAAGGGGTACGTCAAAGGGAAAGGGAAGGCTAAAGTGGAACCTCCAAAGCCTAAGCTTAAGAAGCCTAAGGTAATGGAGAACTCCATGCTTTGAGTGTGGTGAGATAGGACATTGGAAAAGAAATTGTCCAACCTATCTTAAACTGTTGAGGAACAAGAGGGATGCTGGGCAAACCTCTGGTATAACTTTCATGATTCATATTGTTTTAAATGTTATTTCTTCAAACACATGGGTATTGGATACCGGATGTGGAACTCATATTTGCAATTTGTTGCGGGGGTTCAAAAGAAATAAGCACTTCAGGAAGGGAGACACGAGTCTCTACATGGGCAACGGAGCAAAAGTTAATGTCGAAGCCCAAGGAGACTATATTTTGAAACTTTCAAATGGTTTGGAAGTTGTTCTTAAAAATATTTTGTATGCTCCTAGTTTGACTAGGAACATAATTCCTGTTTCCCTTTTAAAACAATATGGTTATGATTTAAAGTTTGTAAACAATGGTATTTATGTTTCTATGAATGATGCATTTTATTTTAAGGCTATGCCTTTTAATGGTATCTATGAATTGGTTCATGATGATTCATCCTTTAATAACTCATTATACCAAACAAACACCAAGAAACTTAAAATGGGTTTAAGTGATTCATATCTATGGCATTGTCGTCTTGGTCACATAAACAAGAATCGGATTCAAGCACTTCAAAAGAATGGTCTTTTGAAAACAAATGAAAATGGTTCATTTGATAAGTGTGAATCTTGTTTACAAGGTAAGATGACCAAGTGTGACATCCGTCACCAAAAGGTCCGTCATTTAACGTGGACACTGTTAACTTTTTTTTTCGAACATTCATTCCTCACCTTTATAAACTATTCATGTGGATATTATACTTGCTTCATCATCTTTACACTTGTGTTCTCATCGTCAGCGTTTCTATCTTTGAAACCTTTACAATTGCCCTTATCATTATCATTAGATATACCATCTTTATATATATATATATATATATATATATATATATATATCATTAATAAAACCATTATTAAGCTACAAACATCATTAATTACCTTTTTATCATGAATATAACTAGTCGATTTAGGTCATTTTCGACCGAAACAAATTTGGGAACTCGGGGACTAAGTGTAGGGACCAAATGTGACATTTTGCCAAACTAGGGCTGGGTATAAGTACCCATGTTCCAGCCCTAGCCTTCATTACTTCATCTTCTTCTTCTCCACTTTTCTCCTCCTCCTTGCACCAAACCGCCCCGTTTCTTCGCGTTTTCACCGGTAAAGTCTTGGCTACAGCTGTGGCTACTCCTTTCATGTAGGTAGACGACCTTGGTTGTCCCTTTTCTTGCTTGTTACTTCTGCGTTTTTTGGGTCTCGGGTGCTCGGAGCCAACCCGAGCACATGAGGTCGCGTGGGTGCGTGTGTTGCCTTTCTGCATGTTCTTCTGTTTGTACATGTTTGAAATGTGTTTCTGGAAGTCCTTGAGGTGCAAAACCTGTGCACGGAGCAGCCGAAGGCTGCTCTGCACTTCTACAGTCACGATTCTGCTGTTCACGTGACTGGGTCTGTCGTGCGACTGATCCATGCGACTGGGTGAGTCGTGCTACTGAGTCATGTGACTGGTGTGTGTCGTGTGATTGATTCATGCGACTGGGTGAGTCATGCGACTGTGTGTGTGTCCTGCGATTGAGTCTATGCGGATGAATATGTGTGATTGAGTGTTGTGTGGTACGACTGAAGGCCGAATCGCATGAATGGAGGTCCATTCGTACGAATGTAGCTGATTCGTACGAATGAAGGTTGATTCGTGCAGATGAGTGGTTCAGTCGTGCGTCTGATCCTGTCGTGCGATTAGAGTTGTTGTGTGTGAGTTTCTTCTTGTGTGTGATGTGTGTTTGTCATGTGATGTTAAGGTGACATCGACACGGGTACCGTTGCCAATGATAATACTTCAATTAACACTATCAAACTTACTAATGTTATCACCAATCAAATCAACATAACAATTTACAATTATCAACAATCGATTTGCAACGCTAATAATTGCTAAGTATTTCTTTAATAACAATGACACTTTTATACAAATATCATCGGCAATGGAAATGATTTCTAGTACTTGGATCTACATAAGGTCTAATACATATGTCTGCTTGTGTGCGTTACACGCGACCGAACCAATACAACCCGAACCGATCAAACGATACTATATGCTTTATACATATCATTAACGCTTAACAATAACGGTCAATAGGTGTTTGACCATTTACTACATACAATATTTGGAAACTTTGATCACTCATACTTACCACTTAACAAGTGAGTTTCGTGGCCCCTTTTTATGCTTATACAATATTTCAATCTTTTACAAACATGGGAGAAAAGTATGCTCACCCACTTTCTTATTCTGTACAATTTACATACAATTTTACATACTTGGAATCAACGTGATACTGTGTTGTGAGTACTTATCTATACATACATGAGTCGCTGTGTGGTACTTTCTTTACAATCATTTAATTCCGGTACCACGGATAGGTATTGGTAGTACTACTGGGTTGACACCCCCACCCATGCATGTTGTATACTAGTTAGTACCAACGGTGGCCAGGAACGGGCCCTTAGGTGAATATATTCTGACAAGTTGCTGTGTGTACGTCATTAGGTTTTGTTGTAAAGCTCATGGTTATGTGATTTTGCTTACTTATAACTTTATGCACGGTATTCCGCAACAATTACTATACAGCATCAATTACTTATTTACTATTTAAACCTGCGAGCTCACCAACAATTTTGTTGACCGTTTTGAGCATATCTTTTCAGGTGACAATGCTAATTGAAGATCTAGGTGTACTGCCTTAGTGGAGACCCTAGGATGCATTTTGAGACTATACAATACTTGACAAACATTCTTTTGAAACATTGTAGTCTGATTTCATACAATTATTCTTTTGGATACTTGTTCCCGGGTTGTGGGAATTATATTACAATGTTATTATTTTTGGATATGTGAATCAATTAAAGTTCTGTGCTTATGACTATGCTGTCATGAATATTGACTAAACACGACACAAGTCTCCATTTATTTCGGGTGTCGTCATGACACGCTTTATCATCAATTATATACATTGCATCTCTATTGTTAACAATGTGTTATGACGATCCCGTCTTGTTACATCCCCGTGTTTCCGCTCACAGCGGGGGTGTGACAGACTGGTATCAGAGCCATTGGTTATAGAGAATTAGGCAATTCACTTGACCTAGACTATAACCTAGGAACCTTCATGTAGAATGCATGCTAGGATTGGCTTGCATCTGATATTATATGTATGTTCCTCTATACTTGTTCCTTATCTCTATACATATTCTATGTCTATATGTCTTGTTATCTGATCATCCTGAGGAAGGCACTATTACTCTTAATCTTTCCTTACGGGATGCCTTCTACTGGAATCTTTCATTCCTATACGCACCACATTATACTATTAGGTTGGGATACCTAACCTGAAGGGATTTCCACATATCACGCGAAGCATTGATCCCGGATATTGAGTCCGACCCTGAGACAGTTATGCCTGAGGTCCCGAAAGAAGAAGGGATTGGCAACTTTTATTAGACTAATTGAGTTTATGTGCTTGGATTCTATTTGTTATGACGGACTACTATTGGAATACTACTGAAAATGGACATGAGAACTTACACGATCTGCGCACTATGAATGGTGTTGATACTGTGATGTTAGCTTGGGTAGGTGAGGCTAAGGGTGACCATGCAAGGTAAATTACCATTACGGGTGCACACGTAATTGCAATTCGCAGTGCATGTGAAGCCTGGCTAATCTTACCATGAGGTAACGATCATAGTTAGTACAAGCCTTCCATTCTATACCTTAGGAGACTAGAATCATAATTCTAGTAATACCTTGTAAATGGTGATAAAACATTCATAACCTCTACTATCACTTAAGTCCTATTCTACTTTGAGCCTTCATGGGATTTCAACTATGATGTTAGTCTTACTCTCTATGAAACCTTAGTCCGCTTAGCACTTCAGTAACTATGGAACTGATTAAATGCTTAGAATAAATGTGGACTTCAAAGAATTGTAGAAAAGTGATGATACTCTCTACACATACATTACGTTGTGCATTGAGATGATGTTAAGGAAAATCGAATGTCATGTAACCAGCTTAGGCATCGTTCTTGGTATATCGTGGATGTCGTGGAACGCTGTGGGGGACCCTATATATAAGCATCAACGATATACCAAGAATGTACTTGAACTGGGCTACGTGATGATCCTGATTGACTGGAGCATAAAATGTTGGAACTTGATGAGTGGAATTAAATGTGTATCTTAAAGTGACTAAAGTTTACATGTTCACTCCTTTTATGATTAGAAGATGTCCCCGCAGTACAAATCGCGAAGTTGAGACCCCATGACGCAGAGGTGGGGGTAGGCCACCAAGAACAGGTGGTGGTCCCGTCAGCAACAATCAGGGAACTGAAAACCCTGATATAGCTGCTATGATTACTCAGCAGCTAGCCGCACTGATTCCGACGATAGTGACTCAAGTGAGCGACACTCTTCTGATCATAATCTCCACGGGGATAATGATACTCACAATGAGCATAACCAAGGAACAAGGGAAGATACTACAAATGGTGGAACAGCAGGTAATAAAACTGGGGTTGTTAATACTAGGCAGGGATGTTCTTACAAGGAATTTGTGGCCTGCAAACCGAAGGAATTTGATGGGAAAGGTGGAGCGATAGCTCTAACAAGGTGGCTTGAGAAGATGGAGGCCGTCATCGATATCAGCGAGTGCCTAGACAGCCAAAAGATTAAGTATGTCACGTGTTCACTACAGGGCAAAGCACTAATTTGGTGGAACACACAGATTCAAGCAAGGGGAAGAGAATCAGCAATGCAGATGACTTGGGATAAGTTTAAAGCATTGATTACGGAAGAGTACTGCCCACTCAATGAGATGCAGAAGTTGGAGCAGGAATTCTAGAATCATGCTATGGTATGAGCTGGGCACGCAGCTTACACTGATCATTTTCATGAGTTGGCAAGACTGGTTCCACATCTGGTGACTCCGGAATCCAAGAGGATCGAGAGGTACATCTGGGGACTTGTGCCTCAAATCCGGACAATGGTAACAGTAGCAACCCCTCCTACTATTCAGAGTGTAATTCTGAAAGTTGGTACGTTAACAGATGAGATGGTGAGAACAGGAGCTTTAGGAAGAGGGGCAGAGAAAAGAAAAGATGTCGGGGAAACGAGCAGACTGAGTATGGGAAGTTCGACAAAAGGGCCAAGACAACCAGAAATTTCGTGGTTGTGACACAAGGAAAGAGAGAATACGTAGGGCCACACCCCAAATGTGATAGGTGTAACTTTCATCATCCCCCAGCGATGCAGTGTTGGGTGTGTGTGAACTGTAGACGCCCGGGGCACCTAGCGAAAGATTGTAGAGTTGCACCGAATCTAGTTGCACCTGTTAACGCGGTTAACCCCGCTGGGAATGCTAGGGTCTGTTATGAGTGTGGAAACCCGGGTCACTACCAGAACATGTGCCCCAGACTAAATTGGGCGCAGGGTCAACAACGAAACAACCAACCCCAAGTGATGGCCATAGCTGGTAATCAAGGCCAAGGGAATCAAGAAAATGCTGCCAGAGGACGTGCGTTCATTATCAGAGCAAATGATGCCCGTCAGGACCCGAATGTCGTTACGGGTACGTATTTGCTCAATCACCACTTCCCATCTATATTGTTTGATACTGGAGCAGACAATAGTTTTATATCTTCTGATTTTGCTCACATGCTTGCCTTGAACACTAGTAGGCTAGAAACTAGCTAATCCATAGAAATGGCCAACGATAGAAATGTACATGCTGATGAGATTATTAGAAAGTGCTCGATGATATTGGAAAACCATGCCTTCGATATAGACTTAATACCTTTTGAGTTGGGAAGTTTTGATGTGATTGTGGGAATGGATTGGTTATCAAAACACGGAGCTGAGATTGTTTGTTGGGAAAAAGTAGTACGAATCCCCATGCCAAACGGGGAAGTACTCAGGATTCAAGGAGAACGATCGGGAAGAACCCTAAAGCTTATCTCTTGCGTGAAGACACGTCGATGTTTGCGAAAGCAGTGTTACGCGTTTCTGGCCCATGTAGTGGAAAAGAAAGAAGAGAACAACAAGTTGGTAGATATTCTTGTAGTACAAGGTAATCCGGATGTATTCCCTGATGACTTGTCAGGTTTACCTCCTCCACGCCAAGTGGAATTTCGTATAGAGTTGGTTCCTGGAGCTACGCCGGTAGCAAAAGCACCGTATCGGTTGGCACCATCAGAAATGCAAGATTTATCTAGTCAATTACAAGAACTACTGGAGAAGGGTTTTATTCGGCCGAGTCACTCACCATGGGGAGCACCGTATTATTTGTCAAAAAGAAAGACGGGTCGTTCCGTATGTGCATCGATTATCATGAGCTGAACAAATTGACTGTGAGGAATCGATATCCTCTTCCCAGAATCGATGATTTGTTTGATCAATTGCAAGGAGCCTCGTATTTCTCCAAAATCGACCTTCGATCGGGGTACCATCAACTAAGGGTTTTCGAGGATGACATACCGAAAACAGCGTTTAGTACTCGTTATAGGCACTATGAGTTCTTAGTCATGCCGTTCGGACTGACTAATGCACCAGCAGTCGAAGGCTGCTCTGCACTTCTACAGTCGCGATTCTACTGTTCACGCGACTGGGTCTGTCGTGCGACTGAGCCGTGCGACTGGGTGAGTCGTGCGACTGAGTCATGTGACTAGGTGTGTGTCATGCGATTGAATCATGCGACTGAGTGAATCGTGCAACTGAGTCATGCGACTGTGTGTGTGTCGTGCGATTGAGTCTATGTCGATGAACGTGTGCGATTGAGTGTTGTGTGGTACAACTAAAGGCCGAATCGCACGAATGGAGGTCCATTTGTACGAATGTATCTGATTCGTACGAATGAAGGTTGATTCATGCAGATGAGTGGTTCAGTCGTGTGTCTGATCCTGTCGTGCGATTGGAGTTGCTGTGTGTGAGTTTCTTCTTGTGTGTGGTGTGTTTTGTCGTGTGATGTTAAGGTGACATCGACACGGGTACCGTTGCCAAAGACAATACTTAAATTAACACTATCAAACTTACTAATGTTATCACCAATCAAATCAACATAACAATTTACAATTATCAACAATCGATTTGCAACGCTAATAATTGCTAAGTATTTCTTTAATGACAATGACACTTTTATACAAATATCATCGGAAATGGCAATGATTTCTAGTACTTGGATCTACATAAGGTCTAATACATATGTCTGCTTGTGTGCATTACACGTGACCGAACCAATACAACCCGAACCGATCAAACGATACTATATGCTTTATACATATCATTAACACTTAACAATAACTGTCAATAGGTGTTTGACCGTTTACTACATACAACATTTGGAAACTTTGATCACTCATACTTACCACTTAACAAGTGAGTTTCGTGGCCCCTTTTTTTGCTTATACAATATTTCAATCTTTTACAAACATGGGAGAAAAGTATGCTCACCTACTTTCTTATGTTGTACGATTTACATACAATTTTACATAGTTGGAATCAACATGATACTGTGTTGTGAGTACTTATCTGATACATACACGAGTCGCTGTGTGGTACTTTCTTTACAACCATTTAATTCGGTGTTGGAACTGACAGATAGGTATTGGTAGTACTACTGGGTTGACACCCCCACCCACGCATGTTGGTATACTAGTTAGTACCAACGGTGGCCAGGAACGGGCCCTTGGGTGAATATATTCTGACAAGTTGTTGTGTGTACGTCATTAGGTTTGGTTGTAAAGCTCATCGTTATGTGATTTTGCTTACTTATAACTGTATGCACGGTATTCCGCAACAAGTACTATACAGCATCAATTACTTATTACTATTTAACCTGCGAGCTCACCAACAATTTTGTTGACCGTTTTGAGCATATCTTTTCAGGTGACAATGCCAATTGAAGATCTAGGTGTGCTGCCTTAGTGGAGACCCTAGGATGCATTTTAAGACTATACAATACTTGACAAACATTCTTTTGAAACATTGTAGTCTGATTTCATACAATTATTCTTTTAGATACTTGTTCCCGGGTTGTGGGAATTATATTACAATGTTATTATTTGTGAATCAATTACAAGTTCTGTGCTTATGACTATGCTGTCGTGAATATTGACTCAACACGACACAAGTCTCCATTTGTGTCGGGTGTCATCATGACATGCTTTATCATCAATTATATACATTGCATCTCTATTGTTAACAATGTTTTATGACGATCCCTTCTGTGACATCCCCGTGTTTCCGCTCTCAGCGGGGGTGTGACACCAAGTCGCCCTTTAGTGGTACTAAATAGAGTGTAAAAGACTTATTGGGAATCATACATTCGGATGTATGTGTTCCTTTTAAGACAATGACAAGAAATGGTGAAAGATACTTCATTACCTTTACCGACGATTACAGTCGCTATGGGTATTTGTATTTGATGACACATAAATATGAAGCTTTTGAAATTTTCAAATCTTCAAGAATGAAGTAGAAAATCAACTCAACAAATCTATCAAAGTTCTTCGTTCAGATAGAGGAGGTGAATACCTAAGTGACGCTTTTCAGGATCATCTAAGAAGTTGTGGGATCGTCTCACAACTTACTCCACCCGGAACACCACAACATAATGGTATGTCTGAAAGGAGAAACCGAACCTTATTGGATATGGTTCGATCTATGATGGCTGTAAGCTCACTACCTCTATCATTTTGGGGTTTCGCATTACTCTCCGCGGCTCGAATTTTGAATATGGCCCCGACCAAGAAAGTGGATTCGACACCTTTTAAAATATGGCACGGAAGAGTTCCATTGCTATCATATTTAAAAGTATGGGGATGTGAAGCTTATGCAAGTTGGAAAGTCGATCTACTAAGTGTATATTTGTTGGATATCCTAAAGACTATATAGGATACTACTTCTTTGATCCAACAGAGCAAAAGGTATTTATTGCTCGAAAGGCGTGGTTCTTGGAACCTAAGTTCCTTATGGAAGGAATGACGTATAGAACAGTGGAATTTGATGAGGATCAAGATCCACAAGCCGATACACGTTTGGTTGATACTAGAAATCAACAGGAGGTTGTTGGTAATGATCAAGAGGTTGATCGATACACACAAAACGTTCGTAGATCTGGTAGAGTTAGCATTCCACCTGAAAGATATGGTTTTTTCATGAATGGATGCTATGTGGTTGACTCCGATGAGCCAACTACATACCATGATGCAATGTCCAATCAGATTGTGACAAATGGCTGGAAGCCATGAACGTAGAGATGCAATCCATGTATGACAACCAAGTTTGGGAATTAGTTGACCCTCCACTTAACTCCAAACCGGTTGGATGCAAGTGGGTTTTTAAGAAGAAAACAGACATGCATGGAAACTTAGATACTTACAAGGCAAGACTTGTAGCAAAAGGTTTCACTCAAACTTAAGGGGTTGATTATGATGAAACCTTCTCGCATGTGGCAATGCTAAAGTCAATTAGGATATTATTTGTCATAGCTGCTCATTATGACTATGAGATTTGGCAAATGGATGTCAAAACCGCTTTTCTTAATGGACATCTCGAAGAGACTGTCCATATGGTTCTGCCTGGTGGTTTTGTCGATCCACAATATCCTAATAAAGCATGCAAGTTAAAAAGATCGATCTATGGATTGAAACAAGCATCAAGAAGTTGGAATCAACATTTTGATGAAGAAATCAAGAAATTTGGTTTCATCAAGAACGCTGACGAGGCTTGTGTATACAAGAAGGCTAGTAGGAGCATAATTACATTCTTAGTATTGTATGTTGATGACATACTACTATTTGAAAATGATATTCCAACCATGGAAGGTGTTAAAACCTGGCTTGGAAGTTGTTTTTCCAAAAAAGATCTCAGTGAAGCCGCCTATATTTTAGGAATAAAGATCTATAGGGATAGATTGAGGCGGTTGATAGGTTTACACCAAAGTGCATATATTGATAAAATCTTGAAAAGGTTCAAGATTGTAAGGCCCCGTTCCCGGGCACCTCACAGCTGGTTATTCATCGCACCCAAAACATAATTCTTTGGCGTTCTTCATAAAAACATTGCAGTGGAAACATTAAAACATTCTTTTCATTTCAACAAAATGCTCTTACAAAATAGTCTTAAACAGGGACCTCTAGTGGTTCAGGTTCCCTGTTCTCATCTTTGCTCTTACAAAATATTATTGCAGTTCATTACATAAAAACATTTCATTATAACAATGGATTTCGTCCCAAAGGAATTGAGTAGTCGCCCCGTGCCATCCTCAGCAACATACCTGCCAACTGGAAACACATCAAAGTCAACGTTGCTGAGTGAGTTCTAGTTTTAAATAAAACATACTTTACTTCCCATTAAAATCGTTCTTACATACATGCGATCACACCACATACGTACACATAGATAATACTATTATTATCTTCATCATTCATTCATTAGCTTATGTTCATGTACCATTCATCGTTAACCTTCACATTCTTTCATAACTCTTTCTTTTGTTTGTACGTCTCTTACTTACATTCATACGTTCATTACATTCATCCGTACATGTGTTACGTTCATTCATACGTTCATTACATTCATCCTTTATCTTTTACTTCTGTCTAGATCCTGTCAAACTTTACCCTCTTCATGGCACACGGCCATAATTACTGAGGTCGGGTGACAAGGATCCCATTTCATGCGTTAACATTATGCTCCTTCCATTCATTATTTTCGTTCGCTCGTTCTTTAGCTTTCATTTCGTTCATTATCTTTTGTTCGTTTCTTCCATTCATGCTCTGTCCTTCATTCGTTTATTATCTTACTTATCGCACCTTCATATCTTCGTACCCGAAGTACATATAGCACGAATCGCACCAATGGAATTGTCACTAAGACCAACTCTCCCTCTGTGTGAGAACTCTTGGGGTTCAGCCAGAATCGCACGCCATCTCATGGGTTAGCCCAACATCGCACGCTACATAATCAACATGAGGTAGGCCAAAATCGCACGCTACATAGCACACAGTAAATACCACATCACACGTATCAGAGCAGCTACCAAAACTGAACTCCCACTGTGTCTATGTCCCCTTATGAGTTCCACCATACATATCGCACAAATCGCACCAACGGAGGGGTCACCAAGACCGACTCCCCCTGTGTGTGTGAGGGCTCTTGGGGTTTAGCCAGAATCGCACGCCATCTCATGGGTTAGCCCAAAATCGCATTCTACAAAATCCATATGAGGTAGGCCAAAATCGCACGCTACATAGCACACAGTAAATACCACATCGCACGTATCGGAGCAGCTACAAAACTGAACTCGCACTGTGTCTATGTCCCTGTAAGGATTCCTGTAAGCTGATGCAGCCAAAACACTCTAAGTCTTCCTGCATGCTGCACAGAACATGAAGTAGAAATGAAATATTCTAAGTATAAAATCTTCCGAAGCCAAGACCAATATCTTCCGAAGCCAGAAATGAAGTCTTCCGAGGCTTCAGAGACAAAGGCTTCCGAAGGCAAAGAACAAAGACAAATTCTTCCGAAGACTTTTATCATACATGCTTTTATCTGATGTACTTTTTCTGTAAAGCTGAACCACTTTACCGCTGCCCACTCTGGTTGGTCACCAACTTGCATGAGTTGGTGAAAAGGTCCATGCTTTAGGAAAACTGTACATTGAGGTCTTGGGTTCAAACCTTTCTACTTTATGTACTTTTATCCTTTTTGTAATATATTAGGATGTGAGCTATGGCATGTCATAGTCACTAGTCAAAAGGCAATCTGCCTTTTGACTCTACATGGATTTTGTTGTCTAGTTCATGTATCCAGCTGGCCTTCAAAGTATGGTCGTCTGTAGGTTGTAGTATATAGTGTCTCAAGTCTTGTAACTTAGTAGTGGTGTATGCTTATGCTTGAATACTTGTAACTTTGAACTTGAAAAGCAATATACAGCATCCTTGAAAACCAACTACTTGTGTTGTTATCTTGTTCTGTTTTTGTTCGAAGTTTACTTGTGTTCTTTGCATCACCATAACCAGTTCCCTATTTGATCTGTTAAGTGTTCTAAATACACTCTCCTCATTGTGTTGTTGTGTTGTAAGTGCCACCCTTCAACCGGTCCTGCATTTGGTATCAGAGCATTCCAGGCTCTTGATATAAGATCTCACCATCTTAAGATCCCTCACACACACAAAATACTTAACAACTCAAATGGCAGCTCTTTCTAAAGCTGGTATGGAAATTGGTACTATAACCAAGTCCCCACTGATCACTCCTGAAGACTTTGACACATGGTGCACAAGAATCGAAGGCTTCATCAAGTGTCAAGATTCAAGGATGTGGGACTCAGTTGTTTATGGTCCCTTCATACCAAGCACTACTTCTGCTACTGGTATTCGTATCATCCCAAAAGATGTAGATGATTACTCAGAAGAAGACAGGAAGAGAATAGAGCTTGATCAAAGGGACATGACTTGTCTTCAAACTGCTCTTCCAAACTCCATCTACAGAGGCTTCAAGAAGTGTAAGACAGCTAAACATTTATAGGAAGCACTGAAGCTCATGTATGAAGGATCCAAGGAAACCAAAGAGAACAAGAAAGATCTTTTAAAGCAACAGTTTGAAAACTTCACTTTCAAGGCTGGTGAGACACTGACTCAACAATACTTCAGATATGTTGAGATAGTGGACACTCTGGTGGATATTGGAGTAACTCTTGAGAACAGGGACATAGTAAGAAAGTTCATGTCTTCTTCCTAAACTATGGACACATTATTGTGTTGTGATCAAGAGAACCTCGGACCTTCAGACTCTTACTCTTACAGAGTTGTATGGTATCCTGAGTGCATTCCAGATGGAGATAAACATGCAAAATTCATCTGGTAACTCCAATAACCAACTGAGTTCAGCTCTTTATGTGAATGAAAGGGAAAGCATTGAACCACAACATCAGTTGCTATGCTAACCTGACAACTCACAAAAGGGGCCTTTCATCACCTTCCCAGAGACACCAAGAGAAAGCTACACTCAAGGAAGTCCCTTCCAAGAGATAAATTCTTCTCATGCCTTTGTATCAGCTGATGAAACCTCTAGCAGCTTTCTTTTCACTCTTGAAAACTTGGACTGTATCCATCCAGATGATCTGGAGTATATGGAGATAGTTCAGCAGATGGCTCTTCTTACTCACAGATCCAAGAAGTTCTACAAGAGGACTGGGAAAAAGTTTCCAAGCAATACATCCAGTGGAAAGTTTAGGCTGGACAAAACCAAAGTAAAGTGCTACAACTGTAACCAGATGGGGCACTTTGCAAGAGAGTGTAAGGCACCAAGAACAAATGGTGGCCAAACACAGACCAGACCAAACTACACAAAGAAAGCCCACCAGAATGAGAAGCCAAAGCAGCAAGCTGCAGTTGCTGTTGAAGAAGGAGGCTTTGACTGGAGCTTTCAGATAGAAGATGCATCTCCAAACCAAGCTCTCATGGCAGATCAAGATGAAACCAAGGTATTGGAAAATCTTTGCACTTCTGAATGCATTGCTAAAGTTAATAGATACAGGTCATATAACTTAGAGCTGAGATCTGATCTTGAGTCCTTAAACATCTTGAAAGCTGATTTTAAAAGAGCTAAAAATGATTATAAACTGAAAATAGAAGATTTAGAGAAATCAATTTCAACTCTTAAACATGAGCTAACAAGCTACAGGACTCAGATCAAAAATCTCATAGCTAAGTTAACTGAATGCCAGGCTGAGCTTGTGATCAGCAAAGCTAAGGCAGAAAACTATTGAAGAAGAAACCTTCAAGAACATAATATCCTCATCCTTGCATGCAAAAGTATATTATCAAAACAAGTAGGGACTGGGATCTAGTGAGATAGCTCCTCCACACACTATCTTGTCTGTAAGATCTCCTAGGTGTGGAACTTGTGAAGATGAGCTTCCCCTCATAGATCCTTTGACTGAAGAGGATGAAGAGGAGATGGTGAAGAATGACTTTGGTTTGAGTGAAGAAAAGCATTCTAAGAAGGGTCACCATTCCTCTGAGGAGAGTAAAGTTGTTGAGATGACCAAGTCAAGAAGAAAGAACTTGATCAGGAAAGCCAAAAGAAAATCAAGGAAGGCTCAAGAGATCAAGGCCACCTTTGACTCTAAGCAGAAACAAGTTTTTATTTCTGCAGGGTTTGAAGTGGTTAAGACTGATGACATGAACTCTAGTTCATGTGCAACTCATCTCAGCAACAAGAAGAAGACTGATCAGTTATGTGTTACTGCTACACAGCCCGGACCATCCAACTCAAAGAACAGTTCTCAACCCAAAAAAACTGTCTCAACTCCTGCAAAGGTGAAGGTGGAGAAGGGATGTGACCAAAGTCAGCCCTCTTCTATGAAGATGACTCTTGGAAAGAAGAAACTGAAGTGTGTCATGTGTGAGAGTACTTCTCATTTGGCCAAGGATTGTCCATATAATCCTAAAGGTACTCTTCACATGATAAACAAAGAGACTTCCAAGAATTCCAAGAAGAACTTAGCTTCGGAAGGAAAATCTGTTTCCTTCGGAAGTTCCAAAATAAAGAAGAAGGCAAGTGGAAAATTGCCTTGGGAAGAAAATTTGGTCTCGGAAGAAAGGAATGCTTCCGAAGTACTGAAGCTTGCTGCAGTGAAGGCAAGTTCTTCCGAAGGTCCAGTCATCAAAACTTCCGAAGTTTCAAAAGCTTCCGAAGTATTGAAGGTCAAGTCCAAACTTTCAAAGGTGGTGTGTAAGTCAAAGAAAGACCAAATGACTGAAGGTTCTTCATCAACAACAGCACGAGATTCTCAAAGCACAACTATAGGATCTATTACTGTTGCATTGTCTTCAACTGTTTTAAATGAGCCCAAGACTAATAAGGCTTGGGTTTCCAAATGTAACTAGCTATCTCTTTGTGCAGGAACAACTACAGACAAACAAAAATGTGTGGATCATTGACAGTGGTTGTTCCAGGCACATGACAGGAAATAGGTCACTACTCCAAAAGTTTGAAAGAATTGATGAAGGACCAGTTGCTTTTGGAGGAGATGCAGGTGGTTACATTACTGGAAGGGGCAAGGTCACAAATGGTAAGCTCAGCATTGACAAAGTAAACTTTGTCAAGGAGCTTGGATACAATCTATTGAGTGTATCTCAGTTTTGTGATCAGAGTCATAACATGATGTTTACTGAGCATGAGTGCATTGTTCTCAAGCCCGGGGTGGTCATTCCTCATGAGTACATCCTACTCAGAGCCCCCAGGAAAGGGAACATGTACAAGATGGACTTGCAAGAAACATCTCCCTCAGGAGAAGTTTCATGCTTTCTATCTAAAGCAAATAGTGATGAGTCTTTCCTTTGGCATAAAAGAATGTGTTATGTAAACTTTAATAACATGAATAAATTAATTAAGAATGACTTGGTAACTAGAATACCAAAAGAGAGTTTAGAAGTGATGATCATTGTGTTGCATGCCTGAAAGGGAAGCAACACAAGGTATCTCATAAGCCTAAGGAAAGAAACTCCATCACTACACCCCTACACTTGTTACATATGGATCTCTTTGGCCCCACCAGTGTAATGAGTTTAGGAAGGACCTCTTACTGTCTGGTGATCACAGATGACTTTACAAGATTCACATAGATCTTTTTCCTTAGAACTAAGGATGAGACTCCTGAGATTCTGAAGAATTTCATCTTAAAGATTGAAAATCAATGTGATCACAAGGTCAAAATCATAAGATGTGATCAAGGAACTGAATTCAAGAATCAAATACTTGATACATTTTGTGATGAAAAGGGTATTACAAGACAATATAGTGCTCCCAGGACTCCTCAGCAAAATGGAGTTGCTGAGAGGAGAAACAGGACACTAATTGAAGCTGCAAGAACTATGTTGTCTGACTCTAAACTACCCATCACCTTTTGGGCAGAGGCATTTAACACTACCTGCTATGTGCAGAACAGAGTTTTAGTAGTTAAGACACATGGTAAGACTCCTTATGAACTTTGGCACAAGAGGAAACCTTTTATTGGTTTTCTCAGGTCATTTGGGTGTCCTTGCACCATCTTGAATACCAAAGATCATATTGCCAAGTTTGCTGAGAAATCAGATGATGGACACTTCATTGGATACTCTTCTCAAGCTAAAGCTTACAGAGTATACAATCTCAGAACTAGAATAGTTAAGGAGTCTGCCAATGTGACTTTCAATGAACACACTCCCAGTGTGAAAGGTTCTGGTCCGGATTGGCTGTTTGATCTTGATTTAGTTACCAATGGTTTTAACAAATCCTTGTGAGCATGTTTCAAGATCCACAGATATATTGCCTACAGGTGATTCTGATCCTAGATTTGAGCTGAGAAGATCTTCAAGCTACATATCTCCAGCTCCAGTGGTAACTAATCCTGCAAATGAAGCTTCTACCAGCACATCAATGAGAAATCCTGCTGATACATCTGAGTTGCCTTCATCTTCCAGTGTTGAGGCACAAAACTCAAATGTAGGAACTTCAAATGTTAGAGAACATGGTGGTGGTGATAGTGATCAGGAATTTCTTGATGCTGAGAACCATCCCATTGAAGAAAATCTCAATGATGTCACACACTCATTGGATCAAGTTAATCTTGATAAGTGTGCTGCTGTAGAGGGTGAATCCTCCTTGCCAGATCAGAATTTCTCAAATTTAGATCTGTCTAAACAACTTGTTGTGATTTCTCAACTAAGGATCCACAAGTCTCACCCTTCTAGAAACATCATTGGAGATGTTGGTACAAGTGTAAGAACAAGAGGACAGTCTCATAATGCCAACATCTGTCTTCACTCTTGTTTTTTATCCCAAATAGAGCTAAAGAAGATTGATGAAGCTCTAAAGGATGGAAGTTGGGTTGAAGCTATGCAAGAGAGTTGCTTCAATTCAAGAGGCAAAGGGTTTGGAACTTATGTCCTCTTCCTCATGGGAGACTACCATAGGTACAAAATGGGTTTTCAGGAATAAGAAGGATGATAGAGGACTTGTCATCAAGAACAAGGCTAGACTAGTTGTTCAAGGGTATACTCAAGAAGAAGGGATTGACTACATAGATGTCTTTGCTCCTGTAGCAAGACTTGAAGCTGTTAGGATATTCCTAGCTTTTGCTGCATCCAAGAACTTCAAGGTCTATCAACTTGATGTCAAGTGTGCTTTTCTTTATGGAGTGATTGATGAAGAGGTGTATGTCAACAACCACCTAGTTTTGTAGACCCTGATCATCCTTATTATGTCTGCAAGCTTGACAAAGCTCTCTATGGGCTACATCAGGCATCAAGAAAGTGGTATGAGACTCTATCTCAGTATCTCTGTCAGCATGTCTACAAAAGGGTACCATTGATGGAACTCTCTTCATCAAAGGAACAAGAAATGACATAATGCTAGTTCAAGTGTATGTGGATGATATCATCTTTGGGTCAACTAATCCAAAGCTCTGCAAAGGCTTTGAGAAGCTGATGAAGGATAGATTTGAAATGAGTGCCATGGGGGAACTCAATTTCTTTCTAGGGATTCAAGTGAAGCAAGTTAACACCGGTATCTTCATAAATCAGTCAAAGTATGTGCAAGACATACTTAAAAGATTCAACATGACTGAATGTAAGGTTGCTAAGACACCCATAGATAGAAACCACTCCCTTGAACCTGATCTTGAGGGGGAGTGTGTTGATGAACATCTCTACAGGGCTATGATTGGATCTCTTATGTATCTTACAGCTAGCAGGCCAGATATTATGTTTGCTACTTGCATATGTGTAAGATATCAGGCCAACCCCAAGATGTCACACCTAATCATTGTCAAAAGAATTTTAAGATATCTTAAAGGAGCTCCATCTTTTGGCCTTTGGTCTCCAAAAGCCTCTAACTTCAATCTGTATGCATATACAGATAGTGATTATGGTGGATGCAATATGACTGCAAAGTCTACATCAGGGGGATGTCAATTTCTTGGTGGAAGAATAGTCTCTTGGCAATGCAATAAACAATCATATGTATCTGCATCAACTGCTGAGGCTGAAACATTGTTGCTGCAAGCTGCTGTGCTCAAGTGCTTTGGATTCAAAATCAGATGCTAGACTATGGATTCAATTTCAAAGAGACTCCCATTCATAGACAACAACAGTGCTATCTCAATCATATAGAACCCTGTGCAACACTCAAGAACTAAGCACATCAACATCAGGTATCATTTGATTAGAGATAATTTTGAAAAAGGATTAATCAAACTAGTCAAAGTTCACACAGATGAACAATATGCTGATATGTTCACAAAGGCTTTTAATTAACAGAGATTTAAATATCTTATATCAGCTATTAGGATGATTAACTTTGAGTAGCTTTTCTTAAAACTTAATCATATTATTTCTAAAATTATGTGTGTTCTAAGTTGTCTATTCTATCACTTTAATAAGCCCCAGTTTCTCTTCGGAAGACAAACTTCCTAAGATATTCCTTAGATTTTTTTGAATTTTACTCTTTGTATCTTTTGGAAGATTTAAATAACCTTCGGAAGATTTAAAGTTGCCTTCGGAAGCTTTTATTCATCTCAGAATGAAATTGGTATAAATTGCTTCCGAAGCAAAATTCTTCAAAATCTTTGAAAAATCTTCCCAGGCAAAAAATTTGCCTTCGGAAGCTTTTTGGTCAAAGCTTCCAAAGTTAAATAACCTTCGGAAGCTTTTCAGTCAAAACTTCGAAGCTAAATAACCTTCGGAAGATTTCTCAACTTCCAAGAAAACTACTTTTTGGGCAAAAGAAAACTACTTTTCAGAGGTGGGACCGACACACGGTTTTCAAAGTTTATCCTCTTTCGTTAACTTTGTCTCAAATCCAATTCATATAAATACCCAATGGTTACCCCTCTTTCCTCTACCTGCTCGAAAATTCGCCCATACCTCAGACCTAATCTCTCTCAAATCGCATTTGTTCTTCACCTTTCTTCAACCTTTAGCATCTCAAAATGGCCAACATTCACAACAGAAACAACCCTGATTTCTCCATGCAACTTCACAGGCAACCTAACCAAGTTGCTCTGCTGCACCCTAAGAAAGATGATAGTTTCTCAGTGGTTTGCCGTTTTCTAGCTCTATCCAACTACTACACCTCCTCACCATTGATCCTATTCTCTATGAGGATCACCTGCTTGACTTTTGGAGGTCACGTCAAGAGGTTATCATGGATGCGGAGAAGGCTCTGTCTGCCACAGTGCAAGGAAGGACAGTCTTCATCACTCCAACCATCATAAACACCCATCTTCAGTTGGATGATGAAGAAGGTGAGTTGTCTTTTCCAAAGGAAGCTGTTAACCATTCCTTTGAGCAGATGGGCTATGAGGGAGATTTTGCTGTAAAGACCTTCAGGAAAGGGAAGGTCTCATCCCAGTGGAAATATCTACCCCATGTAGTGATTCACAGCTTGTCTAACAAGCATGGTGGGTGGGACCAAATTCCTGAGGATCTCTCCTTCATAGTTCATGGAATGGTGCAAGGGGTCAAGTTCAGGTACTCTCAGTTTGTATACACAAACTTGCTTGCTAACTTGGACTCCTTAGAATACTATATGTTTCCTAGATATGTTCAACACATTCTCAACTGTGAACTTGGATCACAGTTGAGGGAAACAAATAATATTCTTAAACTGGGACAGATGAAGCCAGGCATCTTTAAAATTATGAAGAAGCCAACTGTAGGCTTCTCAGGGGTAGAAACAGTCCTTGTCCCCAAAATGTTAGAGCTCATGGCTCAAGGTGACAACCTAGCAACACAAGCTAGTGTTGAACCCACACCTATCATCTCCTTACCCTCACAAAGACCCCATATCACCCACACTTACCAAAGAAAATCCAAACGAACCCCTGCTCAAGTTATTGAGCCTGTGCAGGCCCCCATACACTCACCTATGCAGGAAGAAGTGGACACTAGAGCTCACACTTCTCCTGAGGAGCAAACCACTCCCATCTCTTCAAATATCAGTGCTAATGTTCCTCATGATCAGCCTGATGAGCTCATAAGCCCAATTGCCTTAAGCCTTCACTCTGAGTCTCAACACTCAAGTGAACAACCTTCAGGGGACAGTTACCATCCCCAGCCTTTAGACTTAAACAACAAAATTCCTAACCTTGAATTCTACACTGATGAGGACTTAGGCTTCAGTGAGCACCATGAATCTCTCTACTCATCACCTACTCAAAGAGAGAGGAGTGCTTCTGAATTTCCTATGTCTACCCCACATCAGCCACCCATTGCTGAGGAGGGTCCTTCTAAACCTGTTCAGGGGATCCATATGGAAAAGGCTCTCACTTCTATAAGTGATTACATCATTAAGACCTCAACCATGGCAACTCAGCCCATTGACACTTCATCTGAGGCTATAATGAGCAGAGGAAATCCAGCAGCCCAGAATACCAAGCTGGTGATGAGAGTGAGGACTTAGGTCTAATTCTCTCATCCCCCATGATTCTTCTGATGAAGATGAGGGGAATCTGAGACTAAAGGTGCAACAACTGTCAAAAACATGCACCTACTTAGTCTCTAAGGTTAGTCATCTTGAATTTCAAGTGACTACCTTAACCAATAGGGTCAATGATCAGCAACTTGAGATATCTTATCTTAAGGAAAAACTAGCTGAGAGACCTTTAAGAAGAGCTCAACCAGGAACACAAGAACCTGAGGATGTGGTTGACCTAACTCCTAGCTCACCTATACAAGATGGTGATGCTACCAAAAAGGGGAGAAAGTCACTACAATCACAGAACCTGGGAGTTCTTCAAGGAGTATGGACATTGAGGAATCACCATCCTCTCTTGTAATTGTACCTACTCAACAACCTCCTCAAGTTCACATTGATGTGAACTTCCTAGACTACTTGTTTCAGAGTCTTTTTAGGGAGGGTATATCAAGGCAAGAAGCTGAGGAAGATAGACCAAGGCAATCAGGTAATGTCATTGTTCAACTGGATGTTGAGGCAGACCCTGAGATTAGCTTCAAAGGGAAAACCTTTACTGAAGGCCCAGTGATAGAGCCTGAGAACCCTGTCTTACAATCCATTGATGAAGTGATAGAATTGAAACACCTGTCATAACAACAACTACTTTAGCAACTCAACCATCCAGTGAAACACCTGCTGGTGAAGGTGTATCACAGTCTCTCTCTGGCCAGAGCTTGGATGCTACACCAAGCAATGAAGGCTAAAGCTCTCTCCACCCTGTGTCACAAAGGTCTGTGGGTGACAAAGGGAAAAGGGTTCTAACCCCTGAGGAGATTGAGGAGGAGGAAAGAGAGAAAGAGGAAGCTAAGGGGAGTAAGTTCCACTGGGTCTTCAAGCTTCATGCAAGCTGCAATCAGGGCTGCCCACAGACCAAACACTCAAGATGATGGTGAGGGCAGTCAGGATTACTTACTTACAGACCAGGAACTATAACATAGATGAGATTATCTCTCTCCCCTTAGAAGAATTGAATGATCTGGCTGACATGGAAATGTCAAGAGAGAGGAAGGAAGCTGAAGATGCAAGAATTCTTCTTGAGAACAAAGAGAAGAAAAGACAACAAAGGCTATACAGGTATGTTCCTTCTCTCTCGCCAGTTCAAGAAACTCCTGTGCAAGAGGCTGTGGCTGCTACACAAGAACCTCAGGTAGATAAAGAAACAGATAGATAAAGGATGATAGACTATCTGAGTGCCACAGGCCTCTACCAGGCAGAAGCACTTCTTCCCTTGCCCTTTGAGTACATTGAGTTTGAGTATCTCAAAAAACTTGAACTTCAAGTACTCAAAGAGCAGAAGACAACAAAGAAGAAAATGAGGGAAGAAGTTGCTAAGTCAAGAGCTCTCATTTAGAAAAACTTGAAAAAGTCTACTGATAGACAAAGAATGATGAGCTTCTTGCAGCTGTACGGATTCTTCGAAAGGAGACTTGGCCCTATGTCTCTATCCACTATGGATGAGCATATCAGGGTAATCAAGCAGAAGATCAAGAGTGGAGAGCTTGTTGACTTACACACTCCTCCAAGTCAAGCTCCACCTGTAGTAGAGGTTAAGTTTGAACAACCTGAGACAACACAAACCGAACCTCCTGCTTCATCTTCTGATCCACAGCAGGGTCAAAGGCCAGCCTCTTCATCTATTGACCCACAGCAAGGTCAAAGGCCAGCCTTATCATCTAACCCACAACAGGGTCAAACTCCCTCTCCTTCTGAACCTGTGAGGGAGGAACACCCAACTGAGAAAGACATAACTGATCAACAAGGTGCTGCAGGCCAGTCTTCTCAGTTAAAGACTGCTCAGAGGAAGAAGAGGATGGCTTCTAGACCATCTTCAAAGAAAAAGAAGAAGTCAAAATCAACCTCCTCTGATCCTCAGGATGAATCAGAACATCCTAAGGAAGTGCAAGAAGAGGAAGCCCAATCACCTTCAATTCAAATAGCTCCTCTTGCAACAGGAAGACCCATCTTATCCTGGACTTATTCAACTAATCCAGAGAGGTGGCATGTAGTCAGAGATCAAGGTGAAGAAAATGTCTACTCTTGGGAAGACCTCTTCAATTTACCTCTGCATGATCTTTTTGATATGAGAAGATACTTCACAAGTCTGAGTGATCCTGACCCTCTAATGAAGAAAGGAATGGTCATGATCATGTTGAGAACTGTGAACAGCTGAATATCTTCAAGTGTTTTGGTAGTATCAGCCTAGGGGGAGTTTGTAAGGATTCCTGTAAGTCTGATGCAGCCAAAACACTCTAAGTCTTCCTGCATGCTACACAGAACATGAAGTAGCAATGCTTCAGAAGTTTTACACTTCAGAAATATTCTAAGTATAAAATCTTCCGAAGCCAAGACCAATATCTTCCGAAGCCAGAAATGAAGTCTTCCGAGGCTTCAGAGACAAAGTCTTCCGAAGCCAAAGAACCAAGACAGATTCTTCTGAAGACTTTTATCATACATGCTTTTATCTGATGTACTTTTTCTGTAAAGTTGAACCACTTTACCGCTGCCCACTCTGGTTGGTCACCAACTTGCATGAGTTGGTGAAAAGGTCCATGCTTTAGGAAAACTGTACATTGAGGTCTTGGGGTCAAACCTTTCTACTTTATGTACTTTTATCCTTTTTGTAATATATTAGGATGTGAGCTATGGCATGTCATAGTCACTAGTCAAAAGGCAATCTGCCTTTTGACTCTATATGGATTTTGTTGTCTAGTTCATGTATCCACCTGGCCTTCAAAGTATGGCCGACTGTAGGTTGTAGTATATAGTGTCTCAAGTCTTGTAACTTAGTAGTGGTGTATGCTTATGCTTGAATACTTGTAACTTTGAACTTGAGAAGCAATATACAGCATCCTTGAAAACCAACTACTTGTGTTGTTATCTTGTTCTGTTTTTGTTCTAAGTTTACTTGTGTTCTTTGCATCACCATAACCAGTTCACCATTTGATCTGTTAAGTGTTCTAAATACACTCTCCTCATTGTGTTGTTGTGTTGTAAGTGCCACCCTTCAACCAGTCCTGCAATCCCCTTATGAGTTAGCTAAGATCGCATGCTATAATACACACATAGTTGAGCTGATAACTCCCAATGAGTTGTGGGCCTCCTTTCTTTCTCTTGCAAGCCATCCTTACTCTCATTTATTTGTTTATCCTTGCATTCATTCATTACATTCCTCTCTTATTATCTTTCACTTTACGTTACATAATACTTTTCATTCATTCATAAACAATACACGTAAAGATACGGAAAGATAAACATACATCGAAGCAAGGAACATCAACATTTGCAGGTCATCAGTCATCACCATCTATCATGGCAACATCATACTTAACATGCCTACAAAAAAGGTGAACATACATCGATACCAAGAGCATCGACATTTACAAGTCATCAGTCATCAGCATTATATAGGGCCTTATCATACTTAACATACATACATCATGCATATACATGCAATACTATCATCGTCATGCCCAACATCACTTCAAAGGTCTCGATGACCATCTCACACGTACTTACAGGAACTATCACACCTTTACTTACCCCTGCTCTTTTCCTGAAGGTCAGTAATCAAACTATGCCTCTCCTCGCACGCAACAGCCCTATTTGGACGATTAGGCATCCTTCAGTCGCATGGCCTCCATGCGACTGAGCACTATGCGATTGGACCAATGCGGATGAGCACCCATGTGGATGAACACCCAATCATGCGAATGGACTTTCTGTCATGTGAATGAACACTATGTGAATGGGCTCCTATGCGACTGAACCCTCAATCGTGCGATTGGACAGCCATGCGAATGGACTTGTTCGATTGAACTCTCAGTCGTATGACCTGTCGTGCGACTGAACCTCCAGTCGTGCGTTTGAGCCTCAGTCGTGCGATTGGCTAGCCATGCGAATGGACCTATGCGTCTGAGCTCTCTGTCTTGCGAGTAGACATCTGTGCGACTGAGCACCTATGCGACTGGGCTCTCAGTCGTATGACCTGTCGTGCGGTTGGATCCCCAGTCATGCGATTGAGCCTCAATCATGCGATTGAACCTCAGTCGTCCCTCAGTCGGCCGATTGGCCCTCCAGTCGCCTAGCTCTAGCTGGGCAGCGATTGAAGTTCTTCCCGAACTGCAGCCACGACACTCGGCCTTCAAACCCTTCCAGACCTTATTTGAGCTCAAATCAACCCTTCTAATCCATAGGGAAACATACCTCGACATTATTCAAGCCTATCCAAGCTCGAGTCACTTGACTTCCATGCGTATGGATGCCCCAGTCGCATGACACTCCAAACAGAATTTTCCGGGTGTTACAAGTCCACCCCCTTTAAACGGGTTTCGTCACCGAAACATGTTGTTTCTTAAATCTTTGCGGGCAATACCGTCTCATCTCTTTTCCAGAGTCTCACCAGGAATCCTATCGCTCTACATCGTTTATCAACTTATGACTTCTGGTCCATCTTTGACTATCTCCGTCGGCAACCCATGCATACTGATCAATGTCCATTTGACCAGGACCTGCGGCCTCAAATATGCCATATAGAGTACGGTCACTATAATTAAAAAGAAACACCAGAAGCCTTGTTTGATGTTCTTTATGTATGAATAATGACCCTCTGGCAAACCAAACAACTGACGAGAAAGGCATTCATTAATCGTGCTATGTGTTGTTCCAAATATAACTGTACCGAGATCGGTTTTTCTCAGGTTCCTTGCAGGTACACTGAGATTGAAAGGCAAATTGGCTTCTTTGGTGGCCTAAACCAAATTTATCTTTTTCTTTTGCTTCCGACCTCCCATTCTACTTGTTTGCTACAACGTCGAAACTATGCGTACGTTGCCGTTCAATGAACCAATCACAGGCTGAAATTGTTCCTCAGACAATGGGTGACACAGCTTTCTCAATTGCATCATGCAATCCTCTAGGGCATCAGGTAACCTAGTGAATCCATTATAAGTAATCTCTACATCGAAGGGCTCATTGATGTTCCTTCTCCTAACATGCAACTCACAACGGAAGGCAGTAGGAACGAACTACTACTAGCATCGCATTCAAGGAATAAGTGCACAAAATTAAATTACCGGAAACGTACCTGACGTCAAGTCGAAGTCCGCTCCAGCCTCCTCCTGCTTCATCGTGTTGGCGCTGCATTTGCCCTCTGTTCTTCTCCTCCAGTCTTCTTCACTCCCGAACCTTCCGCCCTTGGCTTCTCATAGTTTTTACTCATATGGCCAATTCCTCCGCAATTGTAGCATCTCACGATTCCATATTCTCTAGCCACATGACCACGCTTCCCACACTTGTAGCAAGTATTTGGTCCCCTTTTGCATTCTCCCGAATGCTCCATCCCACAATTTACACAACTATCTGACCCCGTGCTAGGTGCGACCACACGACGGTCATCCCCCCGTGCATGCTTATTATTCATCGAAACGCCACCCCATCCAGTTCTCTTCCCCCTCCAGTTCCGGTCTCCATCATCTTTCTCACCGTCTTCAGCCACCACCACCAACATCCTTTTGTCATACAGCCTTCCCGCCAAATCAACTACCGACCTAAACGTGCTTGGTCAGGTAGCGATCATGTGCCTACGGATATCCACCAGCAAGCCCTGAATATACCTCTTGATCTTCTGTGAAAAAGGTGTCACCTGATCCAGCACCAGCCGTGCCATCTCATTGAATTTGGTGGTGTACTGCTGATGCGTCATCGTCCCCGCTTCCAACTGCAGGACTCCCTTTCAACCTTATCCATCTCACGGTGAGGACAGAACTCCTCAATCACCTGCCTTTTCAACTCTGACCATCTCATCCTTCCAATAGCCCGGCTACCCTCAACTTGGACTATGTTGTCCCACCAGCACAAAGCTGAGTCCACGAAAGAGTGGGCCGCAAACTTCACTTTCTGATCCTCCCGGCACTCGTTGATATTCAGCACGGCTTCCATTTCCCTCACCCACCGGTGAGCAGCAGCAACAGTGCCATTACCATCAAAAGTTAGGGGCTTGCATCGTTGAAATGCCCCGTAGTTACAGCCCCGTGCCGTCTCCGGCGCAGGCTCTTCCTCCTCTTCTTCCTCTTCGTCATAGAAGAAAAACGTTTCAGTCTCGGGCCGTCTCCTTTCGCCCGAAGGTCTACCCCTTTCCTGTCTCTCCCCATCTCTAACAGCCATTATCACCTCGGTCACTACAGACGGTAGGATTGTCTGCATGACCTGATGCACCTCCTCGACCACCGCATCTTTCACTAAGGCCCTCAAGTTAGCACTCTCATTAGCGCCCTTCGGATAAGGGTCTCGGGTTCCTCATGAACCACCTTCTCAACCCTAGGTCTTCCTCTTGTGACCCGTGGTTCAGCACCACGTCCGCCATCACCTCCACCACGTGAATCCTTAGAAGATCTACCACCGGCCATCCTCTATAATACACTGAAAGATTCAAACACCAACATGCTCATTCAAGGGAATAGCTCAGTTCAGGTCAAGTATAGTAAGTCCCTAATTACAGTGATCAGTTGTGATTAGCCACTTACTTTACTCTTCGTACCCCGAGCATTACCTGTCCTGACTACATTAGTATCCAAATCTACCAGCAACATATAACACATAACATGCGCACATAATACCGGTTAACTTTAAGAAAATACCTGATGGCATGCAGCTACTCAGATTGGCATCCCATCCCTTTCTATCCCATTCTCAGTTTAAGTTAAGGTTTATTTTGAAAATTTACCTATTTCACTTAACTTTGGCTCTGATACCAACTTATAAGGCCCCGTTCCCGGGCACCTCACAGCTGGTCATTCATCGCACCCAAAACATAATTCTTTATCGTTCTTCATAAAACATTGCAGCGGAAACATTAAAACATTCTTTTCATTTCAACAAAATGCTCTTACAAATAGTCGTAAACAGGGACCTCTAGTGGTCCAGGTTCCCCGTTCTCATCTTTGCTCTTACAAAATATTATTACAGTTCATTACATAAGAACAGTTCATTATAACAATGGATACCGTCCCAAAGGAACTAAGTAGTCGCCCCGTGCCATCCTCAGCAACATACCTGCCAACTAGAAACACATCAAAAGTCAGCGTTGCTAAGTGAGTTCTAGTTTTAAATAAAACATACTTTACTTTCCATTAAAATCGTTCTTACATACGCGATCACACCACATACATACACATAGATAATATTATTATTATCTTCATCATTCATTCATTAGCTTACGTTCATGTACCGTTCATCGTTAACCTTCACATTCTTTCATAACTCTTTCTTTTGTTCGTACGTCTCTTACTTACATTCATAGGTTTATTACATTCATCCGTACATGCGTTACGTTCATTCATACATTCATTACATTCATGATCTAGATCCTGTCAAACTTTACCCTCTTCATGGCACACAGCCATGATTACTGAGGTCGAGTGACAAGGATCCCGTTTCATGCGTTATTCTATTCATTATTTTCGTTCGTTCATTCTTTAGCTTTCATTTCGTTCATTATCTTTCGTTCGTTTCTTCCATTCATGCTCTGTCCTTCATTCGTTTATTATCTTACTTATCGCACCTTCACATCTTCGTACCCGAAGTACATATAGCACAAATCGCACCAATGGAGTTGTCACTAGGACCAACTCTCCCTCTGTGTGAGAACTCTTGGGGTTCAGCCAGAATCGCATGCCATCTCATGGGTTAGCCCAACATCGCACGCTACATAATCCACCTGAGGTAGGCCAAAATCGCACGCTACATAGCACATAGTAAATACCGTATCGCACGTATCGGAGCAGCTACCAAAACTGAACTCCCACTATATCTATGTCCCCTTATGAGTTCCACCATACATATCGCACAAATCGCACCAACGGAGAGGTCACCAAGACCGACTCCCCCTGTGTGTGTATGAGGGCTCTCGGGGTTTAGCCAGAATCGCACGCCATCTCATGGGTTAGCCCAAAATCGCACGCTACAAAATCAATATGAGGTAGGCCAAAATCGCACGTATCGGAGCAGCTACCAAACTGAACTCCCACTGTGTCTATGTCACCTTATGAGTTAGCCAAGATCGCACACTATAATACACACACAGTTGAGCTGATAACTCCCAATGAGTTATGGGCCTCCTTTCTTTCTCTTGCAAGCCATACTTACTCTCATTTATTTGTTTATCCTTGCATTCATTCATTACATTCCTCTCTTATTATCTTTCACTTTACGTTACATAATACTTTTCATTCATTCATAAACAATACACGTAAAGATACGGAAAGCTAAACATACATCGAAGCAAGGAACATCGACATTTACACGTCATCAGTCATCACCATCTATCATGGCAACATCATACTTAACATGCCTACGGAAAAGATGAACATACATCGATACCAGGAGCATCGACATTTACAAGTCACCAGTCATCAGCATTATATAGTGCCTCATCATACTTAACATACATACATCATGCATATACATGCAATACTATCATCGTCATGCCCAACATCACTTCAAAGGTCTCGACGACCGTTTCACACCTACTTACAGGAACTATCACACCTTTACTTACCCCTGTCCTTTCCCGAAGGTCAGTAATCAAACTATACCTCTCCTCGTGCAACAGCCCTATTTGGGCGATTGGGCATCCTTCAGTCGCATGGCCTCCATGCGACTGAACACTATGCGATTGGACCAATGCGAATGAGCACCCATGCGGATGAACACCCAATCGTGCGAATGGACTTTCTGTCGTGCGAATGAACACTATGCGAATGGGCTCCTATGCGACTGAACCCTCAGTCGTGCGATTGGAAAGCCATGCGAATGGACTTGGGCGACTGAGCTCTCAGTCGTATGACCTGTCATGCGACTGAACCTCCAGTCGTGCATTTGAGCCTCAGTCATGCGATTGGCTAGCCATACGAATGGACCTATGCATCTGAGCTCTCTGTCTTGCGAGTGGACATCTGTGCGACTGAGCACCTATGCGACTGGCCTCTCAGTCCTATGACCTGTCATGCTACCGGATCCCCAGTCATGCGATTGAGCATCAATCATGCGATTGAACCTCAATCGTCCCTCAGTCGGCCGATTGGCCCTCCAGTCGCCTAGCCCTAGCTGGGCAGCGATTGAAGTTCTTCTCGAACTGCAGCCGCGACACTCGGCCTTCAAACCCTTCCAGACCTCATTTGAGCTCAAATCAACCCTTCTAATCCATAGGGAACATAGCTCGACCTTATTCAAGCCTATCCAGCCTAAAATCAAGCCCTAAATGCACCATACACATACACATACATACATACATGGGTTAAACACCCAAAAACCTGAAAATAGATTTATGATGTGTTCCAGCCCAAAAAATCGGTTGAAAACAAGTAAATAAGGGGTCCTAGAACTCACCTAAACGATCCCGTCGAGTAGAGCTTCGATTTAACTCGCTACACGTCGATTTAACTCGCTACATGTCGATTTTGCACCCCCGAACCCGCTTGAACCAAGCTTTCTTCTCCTCTTCTCCCTTTTTCTCTCTTCTTTCTCTCTATGGCTGATGTTTGTGAGTGTGGGGAGAGGGTAAGGGCTGCCCTCTCCCTTAAATACTACAGTCCAGTCGCCCGAGCTCCAGGCGTATGGGCACTCCAGTCGCCTGAGCTCCATGCGATTGAACACTCCAGTCGTGCGACTTCCATGCGTATGGAACTCCAGTCGTGCGACTTCCATGCGTATGGAGCTCCAGTCACATGACTTCCATGCGTAAGGATGCCCCAGTCGCATGACACTCCAAACATAATTTTCCGGGTGTTGCAAAGATGGAAAACTCTAAGAAAGGTATGGTACCTATTCAAATAGGGACAATATTGAGTACATCTCAATGTCCAAGCTCAAAGGATAAGCAAGATCGAATGAAGGACATCCTATATGCGTCTGCTATAGGATCCATCATGTATGCGATGATATGCACTAGACCGGATGGGTCATGCGCGTTAAGCATGACAAGCAGATATCAGTAGAATCCAGGTAATAGCCATTGGATGGCTGTTAAAAGTATATTGAAATACCTTAGGAGGACTAAGGATATGTTTCTAATATACGGATCTGATGAAGAGGAGCTCATTGTAAAGGGTTACACGGATGCGAGTTTCCAAACTGATCGAGATGATTCTCGATCACAGTCGGGGTATGTCTTCATTATGAATGGAGGAGCAGTGTCCTGGAAGAGTTCAAAACAAGACGTGGTAGCATTGTCCACTACTGAATCCAAATACATAGCCGCCTCATTAGCAGCTCAAGAAGCTGCATGGATAAAGAAATTTATCACCGATCTAGGGGTGGTCTCTACCATTCAAGACCCCCTAGAAATCTTTTATGATAACGAGGGTGTGATTGCACAAATCAAGGAACCCCGTGCATATCAAAAGACTAGACACATTGAGCGGAGATTCAACTACATAAGGGATGAAGTTGAAAAGGGAAAGATATGTATTCGTAAAGTTCACACCGATCAAAACATTGTGGATCCACTCACGAAGCTCCTTGAAAGGGCAAAGCATAAGGTCATACTTGTGCCTTAGGACTTCGATATTCTAGTGATTGGAATTGATCTGTTTAGTATTTAAAAGTTTGGAACAATGTAATGTATAACTCTTTTATATATTTGGATATTTTGAGTTGTGTTCATTTTAGCATGTATACATCCATGAATATGTTAATTATTCTAAATGTCTGTAGTCGGTCATGTTTGCGGGAGCAAATAAGAACGTAAGACTATTATGAACTTGGATTGGTGGATATTCATAAGGCATGAATATAGAGCAATTGGTTGCTGCCAAAGTTCATAGATATATGTGGGATACGAAAATTGGACTGACCCGCGTCTCAAATTTTACTACATGGAACTTTCTAGATTGATAATAAGTAAATTTGGGTAAAGATGAATATCATTTGGTATCCTCCGACTTGAGATACATATTGGGTTTTAATATTCACGAAAGTGTTATACCTTGAGCTAGTTCTTCACTGCTCTGAAATAATGGATAGTACATAAGGCTATGTTCAGGTATGACACGAGGTGATTGTGAGAAACGTATGTAGTCAAGATGGAATTTGTTCCTTTTATTCGTTGAGAGCAAGATGTCTAAGGTCTGATTAAGTTAAATCAACAAGGAATGATCATTCTGTGTCCTTGGATTTAACATGACATCTGTAACAAAAGGAAAAATGATTGATTCACCTAAATCTTTTCAAGTTGGATGCTTGAAGGAGATGATGTTATTGAATGGCTTTTAGTCATGTGTATTAAGGGTAGTAAACCGTTGTTAGGCGGTATTTACTGCTTGCATCAATCTTCTATGAACCTTGTGCAAGTGGGAGATTGTTGGATTCTTTATGCCAAGACACATAGAACATTGATGTGGTTAGTACGTCATGATCCAAGTCGGGTCATACCCAATAACAAGTTTAGCAAACAAATAAATATTAATTGATAATATGATCATGCAATTGAATAATTACACCAATTTAGAAAATGGTTTTCTAAAATAATTGCATATGAGATGTAATACCTTTTAAGGATATTTTATTTAAGAATATTATTTGTAATGTTATTTAAATTAGTTAAATAACATCAAATAATATAAGTGTGTGTGTATGAGTTATAAAATTAAAAGGTTAATATCATAACTCAACAAGTAACTAGTTAAATAAAATGTTAATGAAAATATTTGGGGGAAACCATTTTTGAAAGGAGTTTCGGCCGCCCCCTTTAGTGGGTTGGTTCATTTTCATGTCTTAGTTAAAGACACTCTTGAAACACACACACACTTAACTCTCTCTCTCTCTCTCTCTCTTACATGCAAAAGTGACCACGAACCCTCTTCCTTTGAAGAAAACGCACGGCTGGAAGCTTGTTTCAGCAAACTTCTTGGTCATTTGGGGTGTCCAAAATCCTAGCAAAAGGGTGCTTGCTTAATGCTTGAGGGTATGGTAGCTTGAGTACACCACTTCTTGGTGTTTTGGTCGTTCAAGACAGCTCCATCTTCATCTCATCACACGTTTTTCAGCAGCTCTACAAAGGTAGTTTGTATGTGTTGTTTTGGGTTATTGTTTCTATTGATAGCTAGTTCATACACATATAAAAGATCCTATGTTCTTGGGTTTGTTGTTTTTAAGTTATGTGCCTTAATTTTCAGTTTATAAAACATCACTGCGTTTTCATGTTTAAATGGTTAAACTACTTTGATAATGTGTTAAACAACCCAACATATATATATATATATATATATATATATGTATGTATGTATGTATGTATGTATGTATGTGTGTGTGTGTGTATATATATATATGTATGTATGTATGTATGTATGTGTGTGTGTCTATATATATATATATATATATATATATATATATATATATATATATATATATATATATATATATATATATATGTGTGTGTGTGTGTGTGTGTGTGTGTGTGTTGTGTGTGTGTGTTGTGTGTGTGTGTATACATACATATATATATGTAGATATATATAATACATACTATATATATGTAGATATATATACATACATACATACATACATATATATATATATAGGGTTAGGTTCTTTTCAGGACTTCATTATTAATGAGAACTCACAGAACTAATATTAACCATTGATTGTTTTGATCAATGGCTATGATTAACATATTCACTAAATGTAAATTGTTGTGTTATTTAATTAGTTAACTTAAAGAAAAGGGTATATTAGTAATATGTTATATTATTTTCTCTCTCCAATTAGTTAGTAATTAATTAATTTTATTCTCTCTCCTCTCTCTTCTTTTATTTCTAAAAATTAATCAGTTACATTTGAAAAAAAAACTTTAAAATTGATAAATTAGTGTATGTGATGCGTCATAATCAGTATTTGTTTAATCTTTGCATACGAAATTCGATTATTTTTTTTCATTTTCAAAGTGCTCGTTGTTTTACATATATGTAATATTTAAACTGATCGTCTAGTCAAACGTTAATATTTTACATATACATAAATTTTCAAATCAATAATCCATTTTTTAAATTGATTTAGTATTTACATATATGAAAAAATATCTTCATACTAGTCGTTTAGTTTTCAAACTTCTCACCCATTTACATATATGTAAAACTTTATTTCATTGTTTATTTTCACATACATACAGGTTCTACATATGTGTGAATCAACTATTTACATATATGTAAGTCTTCAACACAAACTTAAACCAAATCATAAACTAAAATTCAAGCTTATTAACATGCACTTGAATCAAAACATAAAGTCATACTCTAAATTTACCAAACGATCATTGAATTTGTAAGAAAATAAATTATTACATTTGTGCATGTAAAAAAATGTGTAGGTAAAAAAATTGTATATGCAAAATTAACAAACCATCTATTTTCATATCTTTATAGGTAAAAAAGATAACATATTATATTTGTTTACGTAATGAAATTGGATGCAAGGTTAACTCAATATATAATTGAAATATTCATTTATAGTCATAAATGCTTATAGATGGTAGATAAAAAATAAACGTTTCCTTCCTTGTTCAAATTGTTCCAAAATAAATAGATTTTTAATATATACATGCATTTAAATGATGCAAAATTAACTCAAATAATATCTTTATACTGGTCATTTATCTTTTAAATACAATGATTACAGTGTTTCAACATAAGAAACAAAGAATGAACAATAAAAATTAGGACGAAGCTATGAATTAAAATATTGTAGGATGATTTTAATTAACTACAAGAAGTATTTGAAGAATATTTTATATATAAATTCTAGATATTAAAAAACTTTTTAGGCACTTATATATTACTAGCTTTTCATCCTTTTAATATTTAATTATCTACTAGTAAATGGACTAATGCTTGACAATAAATTAAATCAATAACACAAAAACATTAAGTAGATATATTACCCAAATGTATGATTCGGTTTATCTATGTATCATTTGATGATTCATCTTGTTTATACAAAGAACGGTAAACGAACTAAATATTGGAACAGAAAAAGCAATTTGCAATTCTGGATTATTGAATAGAATAATGTTGAAATCGATTTGCGTCAATTAAGGAAACTAGATTTTCATTAATCGAATTGAACTTTTAAATTTTCTAATAATGAGGAGCTACAAATTAGGAAAGTGAAATTCAAAATATTTGTTAATTTAACTTATTATCCTTTATTATAAAATAATATAAATAATACATATATAAATCAATGGCTAATATTAGTTCTCGTGGTTCTCACAATCTTTAGGAGTTTTGAAAAGATCATACCCCTATATATGTATGTATGTATGTAGTTGTATGTATGTATCTATGTATGTATGTATGTATATATGTATGTATGTATGTATGTATGTATGTATGTATGTATGTATGTATGTATGTATGTATGTATGTATGTATGTATGTATGTATGTATGTATGTATGATGTATGTATGTATGTATGTATGTTGTAGTATGTATGTATGTGTGTGTGTGTGTGTGGTATATATATATATATACACACACACACACATACATATATATATATAGTATATATATGTATGTATGTGTGTGTATATATATATATATATATGTGTATGTATGTACGTATATCTACATATATATATATACATACTATATATATTTATATATATCTACATATATATATATATATATGTATGTATGTATGTATGCATGTATGTATGTATATCTACATATATATATGTATGTATGTATGTATGTATGTATATCTACATATATATATATATATTATATATATATCTATATATATATAATATATATTATATGTATGTTGTATGTATGTATGTATGTATGTATACATATATATCATATACATATATATATACACACATACATATACATATACATATTATATATACACATATACATATATATAATATACATATACATATATATATATACACACATACATATACATATACATATATCTATACATATATTATATATACAATACATATACATATATATATATAATCTACACACACACAAACTACATACATATATATATATACACACATACATACATACATATATATATATGTATGTATGTATATGTGTGTATATATATATATACATATACATACATACATACATACATACATACATACATACATACATACATATATATATGTAGATATACATACATACATACATACATACACATACATACACATACATACATACTTACATACATATACATATATATATAATATATATATAGTAGATATACATACATACATATATATATATGTCGTATATACATACATATATATGATATATATATATATATATATATGTGTGTGTGTGTATATACATATATATGTATATATATATATGTATGTATGTATGTATAGATATATACACACATATATATACATATATCTATACATATAATATACATATATATATATTTATATATCTATATATGTATATACACACATACATATATATATATATATGTGTGTGTATATCTATCGAAAGTATAGACTTTGAAATCTGGATGTCGGTCCCATCTCTAGCAAAAGTACCCCAAAAGGTAGTTTTATTGGAAGTCAAAAATCTTCCGAAGGTAATTTGTCTTCAGAAGTTTATAAAAGCTTCCGAAGCCAATTTTGACTTCGGAAAATATTCCTGCGCTTTATGAAAATTTTCTTCGGAAGAAAAATACTTAAAGTATTTCTACTTCAGAGACATGTTTGGTTTCAGAAGAAGTTAAAACTAAGAAGTTTTGCTCATAAAGAAACAAATCTTTTGAGGCTTAATTAATTTCGAAAGAAAATTGTACTTCAAACATATAAGTACTTAGAAGCATATTTAAGCCTCAGAAGATATATTAGAATTTCTTCTGATGGTAAATGTCTTACAAGTAATTATTAGTTTTGAAAACATAATGTCCTTCCGAAGTCAACTTAATGTCTTCCGAGAGAAATATATCTAAACTTTCCAAAATTTTATGGAATGTCATTTGAAAAGTTTTCTTCCAAAGTAAACTAGGCTTATGTAGGTGATGTTATAAACAACTTAGGACACACATATTTAAAAATAATTTTGAGTTTAGTTTAAAAAAATCTACACAAAGTTTATCATCCAAATAGATGATACAAGATACTTATATCTCTGTTCATTAAAAGCCTTTGTGACATATTAGTATATTGTTCAATTGTGTTAACTTTGTCTAGTTTTATCAATCCTTTTTCAAAATTATCTCTACTCAAATATACCTGATGTTGATGTGTTTTGTCATTGAGTGTTGCACAGGGTTCGCTATGATAGATATAGCATTGTTGTTGTCTATGAGAATGGGAGTCCCTTTGAAATTGAATCCGTAGTCCAGCAATTGATTCTAAATCCAAAGCACTTGAGCACAACAGATAGCAGCAGCAATGTATTCAGCTTCACCAGTTGATGCAGACACACAAGATTGTTTTTTGCATTGCCATGAGACTATCATTCCACCAAAGAATTGACATCCCCCAGCTGTAGACTTTACAGTCATATTACAACCACCATAGTCACTATCTGTATAAGCATACAGATTGAAGTTAGAATTCTTTGGATACCAAAGACCTAGTTTAGTAGCACCTTTGAGATATCTAAGAATCCTCTTGATAGCAACTAGGTGTGACATCTGGGGTTGGATTAATATCTTGCATAAATGCATATGGCAAACATCATATCAAGTTTCCTAGCTATGAGGTACATAAGAGACTCAATCATAACCCTGTAAAGATGTGCATCCACACAATCCTCCTCAAGATCAGGTCCAAGGGAGTGGTCTCTTGCTATGGGTGTCTTTGCAACCTTACATCTAGTCATGTTGAATCTTGTAAGTATGTCTTGTACATACTTTGACTGATTATGACTATTCTTCATCAGCTTCTTAAAGTCTTTGCAGAGCTTTAGATTAGGTGACCCAAAGATAATGTCATCTATATAAACTTGTGTTAGGATCGTTTTCGTACGGAGTACTAATGGATTCTGCATGAGACCAGATCAAATAGAGTGGAATTCTATTTGATTCATGATCCAATCAGTGAGAACGAATAACCTGATCGATCTAATGATTAACAAATGTTGAGAACGAGTTGGAATCGATCAGGAACGAACTATGAACTTGGATGGACGAACTGGGACGCTCTGGACGGCTAGGGTAAGATAGTATTCGAAGTGTTCTGTTTTTCCACAAATTATGTGGTATTTATAGGTTTTCAGTATCCATTCGTATGACTGAACCATTAGCATGGTTTAGTCGTGCGACTGACTCATGCATCTTACTCATACGCACGACTGAAGGTTTAGTCGTGCGACTGAGTCAATCTTATGTCTCAGTAATACGACTGATCCAGTCTCCTGGTTCAGTCGTGTGACTGCTCCATAAGTATGGTTCATTCGTGCGTATGGTCCATAAGTATGGTCCATTAGCATGAATAACCACACGACTAAGTTGAACACATTTCTGAATTATTATTGACTCAGAACTATGTACAACAACCTCAAACCTATATATAATATTCATAAATATAAGTAATATCAATTACAATAAGAATATGATATAAACAAAGACCATTAAACATCAAAAGCATATCATATTTCATTCAACATTTGCATTACATATGTGTAAGAAATGAAAGACATTTACATTTAAGAACATAAACTAGGAACAATGTATCAACAACTTGAACCAACATCAAGTCAATCCCTATTCCTTTGATGAAAGTGTTCCATCTATAGTACCCCTCTTGTAGCCTACTGATAGAGATACTGAGATAGTGTCTCATACCACTTTTTAGAGCTTGGTGCAGCCCATAAAGAGTCTTATCAAGCTTGCAAACATAATCAGGATGGTCTGGGTCTGCATAGCCAGTGGTTGTTTGACATACACCTCTTTATCAATCACCCCATATAAAAAAGCACACTTGATATCAAGTTGGTAGACCATGAAATCCTTGGATACAGCAAACGCTCTGGGTTGACTAGGGTTTCAAGTATTCGAAGTGTTATCTTTTTCCACGAATTAAGTGGTATTATAGGTAAGGGTTTCTCATTCGTACGACTGAAATACGCATGGTTCAGTCGTGCGATTGAGCTATGCGCTTGATCCATACGCACGACTGAGCTCAGTCATTACGACTGGTTCAATCTCATGCTCTAGTCTTACGACTGATCCAGTCTCCTGGTCAGTCGTGCGACGAGTCATTCGCATGAAGTTGTTCATGCGTATGATCATTGGCATGGGCATTCGCATGATAATCATAAGATAAGTTTGAACGTATTAGTTATGATTACTATGCATATCAATTCAAACACTCACTACCTATAAATTATTCAACCATACATTACACAACCCATTAAGAAACATTAAACATTATAAGCATATTACAACCATGTGCATTTTATTAATCATCTTTCAATTACATATGTAAGACCTTACAAAGATATTACATTGAGATCAGAATCTAGGTACATATGTATCAACACGCTCCCCTTGGACCTAGATTCACACGTCTTACTTGACCCATAACCTCTTCAAATTCTGTACTCCTCTCTTGTAACTCCTGCATGTATTTCAAATGCAAAGCAGAGTCTAATCACGTTTTGAATGGAGGGCTTGTACAATATCTTGTGTGTCATAGAACAGTGGCCACTGGATAACGTGTAAACATCTTCAGCTGAAAAGTCGTAAGCCCCATTGGGTCGAATACCCTGATAACCTCCATTTGTCCTTCTATTAGAACATGACCGCTTTCCTGTTCACCAATCATAGTAACCACCACTTGAAGGGTGTCAGTGATGTCCGGTGGCATTTCCCTTAGGGATCTAGACATGGTATGCGGTGGACGCCACTTCAGCACATCTTGGGTTTCAGTTCGTGGATCCACTTCAGACCTTCTAAGTACCTCGTAGGTTGCTGAGGTCTGAAGTTTACCCACCGGGTGTGGTACTCTTTATTCAGTGCAGCTCGAACCATCCTGACATCTTTCTAGGATCAGCATAAAGCAGCTTAAGCTTTCCCAGTTGGTTTAGCTCAAAACCAGGTAGAGTTTTTAGATCGTGTGGGAATCTAAAATACTCAATACCTTTCTCCCTCTAGCTGCCATAAGCATTAAGATCATCAAAATAAGCCTGCGATATAATCTTGCCCGACACCTTTTGGTGTTTCTTCACTCTATACAACTTTGTGTAGACATTTGACGTTAAAGCACTTCGTTGGGCTCGTAGATGTTCAAAAGGTTTAGCTCAAAACCAGGTAGAGTTTTTAGATCGTGTGGGAATCTAAAATACTCAATACCTTTCTCCCTCTTAGCTGCATAAGCATTAAGATCATCAAAATAAGCCCACGATATAATCTTGCCCGACACCTTTTGGTGTTTCTTCACTCTATACAACTTTGTGTAGACATTTGACGTTAAAGCACTTCGTTGGGCTCGTAGATGTTCAAAACATGCAGCCCATTCAGCCTTTCTAACTTTGACTTCCTCCTCTGTGGCTCGGGCGTTCTCCTCTTGTTTATCAGATTCTTCTTCCATTTTATCCAGAGTCTCGAAGGTCTCACTGACCAGATTGTCATCCAGATTTGGAATGACATAACCTTCGGTGTCTGTGTACTCTGGATAATGTTGGTCTGTCACATCTTCTATTTCGATCTCATCAACATCACGCAGTTCTTCATCACTGTCTACTTGGACTTCTGGAGCGTCTTTCACTATTTCGTCGGCATTTAACTTGAACCTTTCAGCCAACTGCTCTTTAGTGAAACTGTGTACTATCTCTTCCTCTTCGGGGGTGTATTCGACTGACCTCCTTATGATTGCCTGCAGATCAAGAATCATTGTTAACTGACACTTGACCTGCTGAAGGGGTTCAACATCGTATTTGTCTCTTTGAAAATTTGGATCTGCTTGATTTAAACATGCAACACAGTACTTATTAGTAAGTAATCAAGCACAATCAACATTAAGTAAATAGATATAACATTAATTACATAATATTAAGTTTAACACAATGTTCAAGTACAAAAGCTTTTAAATACAAAGACATAAAAAACTAGTCGGTACTTTTGTCGTCAATCGATGGAGTATCATCAGGTGGAGCAGAAGTAGAGGATCTTTGGTCTTCATGTCGCTTAGTACGCCTTTCTTCTGTTGCTTTAGCACCTTGATCTCCAGCAGCATCTTCTCCTTCATCATCACCATCATCATTCTTGTCATCCCCTTCTTCACCTTCCTCACTTTCATCATCATCATCTTCATCCTCATCATCATCGTCCTCCTCAACATCATCTCCTTCACCAATCTTGAGGGCTCACTTCGAGTCCTTTGAGCTTAAGCAATATTGACTTGTTTGCAGCTTCTAACTCCTCCAGCTTCTTATCTGACTCAGCTTCGTGCTCTAGGAGACCTGTGATCTGATCAGTCTGTTGAGAGATCAGCTGAGCTTGGGAAGAAGTCAACTCTCGCAACTGATGTATTTCAGCAGTCTGGGAGGAACTCAACTCTCTCAGCTGCTGTATCTGAGCCGTCTTGGCCTCATCCGAAGCCAGCAGCTTGAGCACCATGCTGTTTAGTGCTACAAGCTGCTCTACCATAGAAACTGGTGGTATGAATGAGCTGGATGGAAAAGATGAGGGTCATGTTTGGTGAGTAGTGGTGGTTATGGTGGTTGTGGTGATATGGGAGAGGGTGTGAATGAAGTAGTAGGGGGTATAGTACTGGTGGTGGTGGTGGATGTGGGAGTGTGAGATGTAGGGATAGTGGTGGTGGCTTGAGAGGTTTGGGATGGTGTAGAGGTGGTAGCTGTGGTAGTGAAAGATGTCGTGAACCTCAGTCTTTTTCCTTTCTTACTATGCTGACGCGCCATGGTCTTCCTCCTTTTACCAGTGGACAACGGTGCTCCTCCTATGTTGCTGGGCTCATCAGGGCCATACGAAGGATCAGACTCTGTGCGTGTATCCCCTGATGCACCAGACTGTCCACCAATAACCCTCAGTCCTCTCTCAGTGGCAACCACTTTGCTGCCAACCCTCTTGGTCAAACCTTCTTCTTCGCTTTCTTCTTCATCATCAGGAGGGCAAAATCATGAACAAACCGGCAGTCGCCTTGACTGTGTGTGGCGGTGATGGCTGAGCTGTATGAGTAAAGGGGCCCTCAGAAGAAACTGGCCCACCGTCTCCGTCATGACTATCATCATCATCTGAGTCATCAGATGGTATAGCAATCACCTCAGTGTCAGATCACTGTCGTCATGTCGCCATTTGCGCCTCCTTGGCGCCACATCATCTGCCTGGGCCAGATGCCCTATCAATCTCTTCAACACGGGCTTCACCTACTTGCCCCTATATACCTTCATTCTGCCTAGAGTGGTGTTATCCATGATCTCCAACACCACTGCATCGTTCTTCTCTTTGGGCAGATCGGGCAACTTCTCATCGAAATCAGCTGAAGAAATCGTGGGTACATGCAAAAACCTTCTTTTTCCTTTGCCTCCAAGTTCTCGATCAGATAAGTAAAGATCATGTTGGAGAAGCTGAAGGGTGGTTTAGGACCAATGCAACATAGGCATTCTGGATTTGGTCAGATAAATCATCAAACCCACCCCTCCGAGACGCGATGCACTTAAGTATAACATGTGCTAGATACTTGTACTGGGGGCTCAGGTTGCTCTTGTTCAGCACACCTGAGTTGATGTCCCCCAGTAACCAATCCTCAGAAAGCAACCTCTAACAGTGAGCGGATGCAGCTTTAGCGGATGATCTTCATCGTCTCAAATCCCAACACTCGACGGATATCAGCTGCTGTGATCTCGATCTCCCTACCAAGGATGGTACTTCTGATGTGATAGGGTTCCTCTGATCGATCAACCGATGCTCCCTCCCAGAATGATCGCTGAATGGACTGGTAGGGAGTGCATGGTGTAGAGATGGCTCTATATATACGTGATCTCTTCAGAAAGTCGATGATACCCACAAACTCACCACCATTCCTTGAGGTGGAATCCAAATGAGCACATATGTTGTGCTTTGGATTGATGGACCAGCGATTAGCCATCTGCCTGTAATAAATAACACATGCAGATTCATTCAGCCATCTGCCTGTAACAAATAACACATGCTTTGGATTGGGTAACTGAACCTGCGATTGGGTCGGCCGACCGAATGAACTCATTCGCATGATTCATTCAGCCGATTGAATGAATCGTCCCTTTCAATCGTGCGGTTGAATCATTCTGGAGTCCATTCGTATGACACACTCAACCCATTCGCATTCTTCATTCGACCGATTGAATGAGTCGCCCCTTTCAATCATGCGATTAAAGTTCATTCTGGAGTCCAGTCATATGACACACACAACCCATTCGCATTTTCATTCAACGATTGAATGAGTCACCCCTTTCAATCATGCGATTGAAGTTCATTCTGGGGTCCAATCGCATGATGCACTGATCGATTCCATTAAAACTCAGATTGATTAAATTGTATGTTTAAATGTTAAGTTTATGTTCTTTGGACTCGCAATCATGTATCTAACTCACTAAATTCATTGATTTTAACATTTTAAGTGATTAAGTTAGTTTCTTGTTCAAACTTAGTGTCGGTTCAATAACTAGGTCAAATACGTTCGGATTAAAGACACATTCGACTGTAAACATCATCAATCATTCGCGTATACCTGTATAACAATGCCAATATGTCAGAAATCAAGTATAATGGATGTTTGATATCAAATAAAATTTGGGCAGAGTAACGGTGCGATTTTGAGAATTAGGGCGAATGGGGTCTGCGATCGACTGAGTGCCATATTTATACTAAAACTCATCTCAGTCGGGTGACTGAACCATCCGCTCAATTCATTCGGCCGACTCAATCTCCAGTCATACGACCGAGTATAATCGCATGACTCAGTCATGCGATTGAACTGGGTCGTACGATTCACTCAATCGACCAGTTCCAATCGCTCAATTGACCTCCATTCGCACGTTTGACCTAGTCGGTCACTTTCAGTCGGCCGATTGGGCTCATTCGCATGGCCAAATCGTACGACTGTCTTCAATCGTATATCCCATTCGTATGACTGGATCATACTCATCATGCAGTCGTGCGAGGGCTATACTTGTGCTATTTTAGTCATTTCATTTACCGACACATAGTTTTCTTAAACATTGATAAAACATTATGTGCAATTGATCATCTCAGACATGATCACTTTTAAATTAACACACCCATTGATCACCTCAGACGTGATCCATTTATCCACCCGATCACCTCAGATGTAATCCATTTATCCACCCGATCACCTCAGATGTGATCCATTTATCCACCCGATCACCTCAGACGTGATCCTTTAACCTTTCATACACATTTGTTTAAGTAAACATTAAGCTCGTTTAGTGACATTAACAGATAACAATATACACAGTCCGACATTGACACACTTATACTATAAATTGAAAATTTTAAACTACGACAACATGAAAACATTTTTTTGTTTTGATTTTTGTTAGGGCAGGTTTGTGTAGCCTATTAGCATTTACATTATATCAAGAACAGACTCATTTGGAATCAGACAGGCATATCCATTACTTGGAACATTTTGTGCTAAGTACACCTTCCATGATGACATATCACAGTTTGTACTAATCTAAGACTTCTAAGCACTAACTTGGAATCATGTTTGAACTAATATGTAATACTCATTGATTTTGACCATCAAGCGATGCAGCCACAACGATTGTCAGTATATTTGTCCACTTAAATCCATACACAGACTTTTGACACACATCAGCGATTAATTAGATGAATTAGATCAACAAGTATTTGTGTGTTCCACAGGTATATGGTAATCAATCTTCCTCAGGAGATTTTTGAGCGGTCTGGGAATTAGAAGATTTGGTTCTAAGAATTGTCAAAGAGATGCTAAGCCTCAGGTCAGTGCCATCGCACAGCAGAGAGGCGCAATAACAATGAATTCTTAGAACAGGTAGGGCATGCTAAGCCTCAGGTCAGTGCCATCGCACAGCAAAGAGGCACAATAACTATCTTCTTCTTAGAGCAATGTATTATAATATACACATTTTTTTGTGACATTTGTCATCTTTGCTCTGTTTATCAGGTCTTTGCACACATTTGTGGCATTTGCTTGCTCCTCACCCCTTATTGGAAATTGATTGATTGTGCAGACCAGGGATACCATGAAAACCCACAACTTGTTGAATTATTTTAATTTAGCTAGTTCACTGATGATGTCTAATGATCTATTGTGTTGAATCTACTGACACATCGTATGGTGCACTTGCACAACCCTAGGTCTACTTTCTCCGAGTGGTTACAATACCAATCAAACGTACTAGCATTTTCCCATTTTGTTATACTTAGACTTCTCTGATTTATAAATTTTCAGTGATTTAATAAACATTTCTGAACAAAAAATCATTTTGAGGTTCCAAATAACTCGATGCCTGTGTTCTATCATTTTCCAACACTGATGATGTCTAATGATCTATTGTGTTGAATCTACTGACACATCGTATGGTGCACTTGCACACCCTAGGTCTACTTTCTCCGAGTGGTTACAATACCAATCAACGTACTAGCATTTTCCCATTTTGTTATACTTAGACTTCTCTGATTTATAAATTTTCAGTGATTTAATTAACATTCTGAACAAAAAATCATTTTGATGTTCCAAATAACTCGATGCCTGTGTTTCTATCATTTCCCAATTTTAAAAATTTGTTGTCTATGCCTTTTCAGCTTTACTCCCTGATATGATGATAATTAGTTGGATTCCCCGTGTATATTTTGTATAATAATTGCATTATTTATGTTCGTTTGTATCTCAGAATTCGTTTCTATTGATCAATTGTGGGTTTTGTAGGATCCCGAGCATAAGATAGCATTTTGGAGCTTAAACGAGTCTTAACGAGATGCCGGGATCGAGCCGAGGAGCTTGGAATTAAAAGAATTAAAAAAATCGAGTTTTGCTTCTCTCGCGCTACGCGACAGATAGAGACAAACCGTCGCGCTACGCGAGGTTTGTAAATTACCATTTTGCCCTTAATGAAATCGGGTATTTACCGGATTTGCCACCCGACTATTTGTCGGGTTGTGGTGATTGTCGCGCTACGCGACAAAATGTGAATCCCGTCGCGCTACGCGACGGGTGCTAAAATCGGCAAAGTTGTTTAAAACTCAAACCAAAACCCTAATTCGAGGAGGAGGACATTATTGGACGATTGGGAGCGGCTGAGGACGATCATAGGCGATTTCCAGGAGCTTGGGAGCAAAGGATTGGAGATTTGGAGCTAGGAAGTGAAATCGAAGACTTAATCGTCCCGGTTTTTACGTTTCTCTTCTTAGTTTCATTCCTTTGTAATCAATGACTTCTTCCATGACTTATACTTCTGTTCTGATCATGTTTAGAGGCTAAACTTCTGTAGCTTCCTAGGTTTTGATGATTATGCATGTTTAACTTAGTATTCTTTCGGTTTTTTGGATTGTGCTTGTGTTTAAAGTTAATGATAATGATTTGGTTTGCATGATCAGTTGTGTACGTGTATTTAGATCTGTTCTTGTGATTGGTTTATTGCTTCACGTGTGTCTTGATGAATGTCTTTCATATAATGGATGCATGCTAGATCGTTTACCTAGGGTTTGCGGTTTCTAGATGATTTGGTAGACGTATTGAATCATTGAAGTGATTTATCTTGAATTGAACTAACTAAATATGCAACTAATCTTAATACTGTGAGGTTAATAGATTATCAGGTTGTCTTGTGTGATTGATTGCTAGGTTAGAGTCTCTGTGAGGAGTTCGGTCTAGTTCCCCTTTCATATCATAGTTTCCTGAGTCTGATTAGGCATTCCAGATCTATCCCCTTACCTTAGGTATTGTGACACTCGCGCCGTGAGGTAGAGTTTCTATCGATGTGTCGTTAGCTTAGTTGGAGAACCTGTGAGGGTAATCCACAACCGGTGTTTTATCGGCTTATTAGGTCAATCTAGTTGCTTCCCTTGAAAGTGTCGAGGTTTCTCTAGGTCCCTTTAAGTTAGTATCTTCAGATCCCGGTTACACAAGTCTTTCCAAACCGTTAGGAGAAAAGCTAAAAAAAACATGTATAGGATTCTTACCTAGGTAGTGATTTCTTCTCCTGATTTAAATCTAGTCAATTCCTTATTTTCTGTCCAGTATTAGTTCTTTTAAAGTAATTTAAAACAACCCCCCTCATTTACTTTCATTTAGTATTTTTAGTCGAGTCTTAGGTAAGTTCAGTTTACGTTTTCCATACAGAAGTCTTTGGGTTCGATAACTCGGACTTAATAGCTATTCTGCAGTCGACCGGTACACTGCCGGTTGTGTTGCTTAGGATCGAGTCTTAGTTTTATAAATTTAAAGCTTTTTAGTGTCTAGTTAGAGTTTTATTTGTTAGTCTAATTTAGTATAGTCTAGAACACATCAAAGTTTTTGGCGCCGTTGCCGGGGACTTCTTGGCGATTGCGTTTAATAGACTTACTTGATTTAATTGCTATTTGTGCTAAGTGTTTTTAATTAGTTTGTTTTTTATTCTATTTGATTTTATTTTATTTATTTGAGTCAGTCTTAGAGTTTAATTTTGTGTTTTGTAGGTTTATGCCCCGCTTGAGATCACAAGGACCACCTCCGGATCAAGAATTGCAGCTTGCGTTGCCCAAATTTAGGGGTGGTACTTCTTCTCTTTCTGTTTTTGATTCTACACCTTTTCCTACAGCATCTTCTTCTACTTTTCTTTTCTGCATTTCTAGCCCACCTAGTTCACCACACCACATATGGCTGAGAATCAGACTGTTCATCAGCAAGCCACCAATGGCTTCACAGGAGTTAGCAATCCAATCACACTTCCTGCCATTGCTAATGATAACTCCTGGCAGATCCCATCCTACGTCATGACAGCTATCTCTAATAACTGTCAATTCCATGGACGCGAGGATGAGACGCACCTGCACACATAGGTCGCTTAGAGCGAATTGGTAGAACTTTCAAGTTGCAGGTGCGTCTGATGATGCCATCTTCTTACAGCTGTTTCCATTTTCATCGCTGATAGAGCCGCCACTTGGCTCGAATCTCATGCAGCTGGTACTTTCACCACTTGGCCGGCTCTTCGTGAGCGTTTTCTTCATAATATTTCCGCCGGCCAAGGCATCTAGGCTTAGAGATGAGATCCACTCATTCAGGATGGAGCCCGATGGCCTTACTATCGTGCTTGGGAGAGGTTTCAAAACCTCCTTAGTCGTTGCTCCCAGCATGGTTTGTCTGAATGGGCTTTGGTAGAAAAGTTTTACAATGGTTGAATTATGAGACGAGAGCTAGGTTTGACACGTCTGCGGGTGGGCATCTCATGGGTAAGAAAATGTGAATGAATGTAATGAGATGTTTGAGAGTTTTGCCCAAGCAGAACATGAGCAGCGGTCTGGAAACAGAATTCCAGTCCTGCCACTGGTACCTCATCTCGAGGAGTTCACCATGTCACCATGGATACTAGTGTGGCTGCTGCTCTTGATAGCCTAGTTCGTGAGGTTAGAGAGCTGAAAAGAAGGTTGATAGGTGTGAGCTATGTAACAATTCTTATAACTCCGGTTGGAGAAATCAGAACAACTGGCGTTCTTCAGGTGCTCCCCCAGGTTTTTCACAGAATTCTAATCAAACACCAGGGGCAGGGTAGTGGTTCAGGTGTCAGTCAGGGCAGAATAGTGAGATTAAGTAGGATAGAGAATCTGTTGACTCAGTTAGTGGTTAGGGATTCTAAGACGCAGCAGATTCTAGCTGAGCATGATACTTTTCTGAAAAATCAGCAATCAGCTTTCCTAGATCTTCAGAGGACTGTAGGTGATATAGCTAGAAGGTTAGATGAAGGCCCCCAGGTCAGTTACCCGGTAATACTCAACAGAACCCGAATGCACATGTTAAGGCCATTACAACTAGGTCGGGTAGGCAGTTAGATGAGGTGAGAGGCCCTAATAGTTGAGGAGGTCATGTTTGAGAATGAAGTGAGAAGGTAGTAGAGAATCCCTCTGGGATAGTGCTGTTAGGAAGCCTAGTGTGTTTGAGCGTTCTCCGGTGATTGATCATTCCCGTCTCCCATTTCCCGAATACTTAAGAATCAAAAGTATGAAAAGGATACGGGCACTTTTTGGATTTGTTAAACATTGAAGGTCAATCTCCCGTTCATAGAGGTAATTAAGTGGATGCCTAGTATGCTAAATTTTGTGAGACCTCCTGAAGAATAAAAGCAAACTAGTGAAATTTCGTGTTTCCTTGTCGGGTGAGTGTTCTGCGGTGGTCATGAACAACTACCGAGAAATTGGCAGATCCCGGGGTCTTCACAATCCCGTTTGTTTTGGTAGTGAGTTCAATGCCACGCATTGGCGGATTTAGGAGCTAGTATCAATCTTATGCCCTATTCCTTGTATGAGAAGCTAAGTTTAGGTGAGTTGAGCCCAACGCGCATGACACTTTCCCTTGCTGATAAATCTGTTAAGCATCCGCGGGGAATTGTAGAGAACTTATTGTTAAGTTGATAAGTTTGTGTTCCCTGGACTTTGTAGTGTTAGACATGGAGGCTGATAAACGAGTTCCTATCATTCTAGGTAGACCCTTCTTGTGTACTGCTAAAGCTAACATTAAGTGTTTAGGGTCGAGATCACACTTCACGTGAGAGGAGAGTGTTGTTTGAGGTTGCCAAATCGATTAGGGGTCCTAGTATTCCGAAAGGTCGTGTTCTTGATCAATTCGTGTGAGGTGGATGATAGGATGATGAAGAATGAGAGAGTGTATTCGGTTGAGGAGGATGATGAGTTAGACAGAGTTGCTGAAGAGTTTTTGAGGGTATGTGAAAGTGGTGATGAGTTAGTTGATTGTGAATTTGAGAAGTTTGTGGTTGAGGATAGCAATTCCCCAAGTGTGGGGATGTTAGAGTTTGATAAGAACCGCCACCATTAGCAAAACCCAAGTGTAGGATTGTTGTGATTTGATTGATTCTGAATTTGTGGTTTCTTGTTTAGTGGTGAGTTTGGATGTGAGGTTGTTAGTTTCGGGGGTGAGCTGGGTCTTCATGATCCCCCATAAGTTGATCTGAGTGATGGTTTTGGGTAATTACCCTTTGTAGAGTTTGTAGAGTTGGTTTTTGGTATTTGTGTCGTTTTTTGTGTTCGTGGTGTTTTGTTTTCCGTGTCTTGTTAAGTATTTGCAGGGAACAATCTTATGGTTGCGATTTGACACATGACCGGGAGGCTACCAGGTAAGTTTTCCCACTTGGTTCATGTTAATAGAGGTAATAAACGTTGGGCCAAAAATTGGCTAAGGCATGAAAAATTTCGTAACTTTCTGAAAAAAATGCACCCTCGCGCTACGCGCCAGGGTGCTTGATTTATCTCGCGTATCGCGACGACTCTCGCGTAGCGCGAAGTTTCATGCCTAACCCTCGCGATACGCGAGGATCCCAGAATTTTGAATTTTTTTTTTTTACCTAATTTTTCACCATTTACCCCTTTTTCCACCATTTTCGACCTTCTACCATCATGTCATCCATTTTTCCACTTGTTCAAAGCAACTTGAATTCATACGTGTGTTTTCTCGTTTTGGAGTCGTTTTTGTTTTTTTTTTTATTGAGTCTGTTTGATGCTGTGTTTGCCTGTTAGTTGTTTGTTTTGCAGGTCTGGAATATTCACACCCGTACTCAATCTCCATTCGGTGAATATATCTAACATTTTATAAGAAGGCAACCAGTGATTCCTGATCGCGAATGAAATGCTATACGATCAGAGGTTTTGGATTCAGACTCTGCACAGCTGGACACTGCTTTACCAGCTAAGTCTTTTCCAAACTCTTCTTTTTATTTATGTCTTTCTTTTAGTTTCAACATTGAGGACAATGTTTAAATTAAGTGTGGGGATAGGAAGACATGTGTCTTAGGTTTAATTTCATTGAGTCATTCTTTTAATTTTTGCGTGTGTTTAGTTAATTTTATTTTAGTGTGTCTTTAAAAAAAAAAAAAAAAAAAAAAAAAAAATCAAAATTAGAAAATTCCCTGATTTTGATTTCTGCATATATTAAAAATGGAAATGATAGGTAAGTCAGGTGTCTGGTTTTCAATACTATATGTATGAGATAATAAATAATTGAAAGCGTGTCTGATTTGGGATGCACGGGTAGGCCCAGCCGATTTTGAAGGTTTTCATAGATGTATTCTAATCCATCTAATTAAATATTTAATTTACTATATGTGTTCTCACTAGATGGAAGTCGAAACTGTTGGAAGGTTGAAAAAGCACCACTCTAGGTTGATACCCGTTTGTATTTAAGATTAGCATAGTTGGCACACGTTATGTGCGCCTTAGGATTCCATCTTAGTATGTTGTGAGTTTGAAAATGACAATTAGGTGCGAGAGGGCATTCAAAAACCTCTAGGCCAGTGCTTAATGATTGTGACCTGAAGCTATGTGCTTGACAGCTGGGATGGCGACTTGGCTGGCAACACCTCTGAGTTAGGGTCGTGATCCTGTTGTTTTTAAATCTTGCATGAAAAAAAAAAAAAAAAAAAAAAAAAAAGACAAAGCCTATGGTGTTGCTCAGGGGATGGTGACTCAGTGGGCAACAGCCCTCTAGGTGGAGTCTTATAAAATATATATGTATATTATATATATATGAAAAGTTGCAAAAGAAGAATAAGTGCCGAAAAGAAAAATATTACTAGTGTAGCTTAGTTCCATCAAAACAAGTTAGTTTTAAATACATGTGGGTATTGGGTTACAGTGGTAAAAAATCATGGATTTTTGATTTAGTCTATGCTTCGGAGTGATAACAGGAATAGATACCGACTTGTGAGAATTCATGATTAATAAAATAGAATACTTGAACCTCAATGCTATACTCTTGGGGACTTGGATGATCGGTGGTTGGGTTTAAATGGACAAATATACCTTGTGATCGCGGTTAACACGTTAGTAAACTTTAATAAGTAATTAGACTTAAATGTTTGAATCAGATTTAAACTTGACTATGATTCCCTTTGCATAAGTCTTTTTCAGGGACGAAAAGAGGTAAGTGTGGGATATTTGATATGATGATAATTAGTTGGATTCCCCGTGTATTTTGTATAATAATTGCATTATTTATGTTCGTTTGTATCTCAGAATTCGTTTCTATTGATCAATTGTGGGTTTTGTAGGATCCCGAGCATAAGATAGCATTTTGGAGCTTAAACGAGTCTTAACGAGATGCCGGATCGAGCCGAGGAGTTTGGAATTAAAAATTAAAAATCGAGTTTTGCTTCTCTCGCGCGCTACGCGACAGATAGAGACAAACCGTCGCGCTACGCGAGGGTTTGTAAATTACCATTTTGCCCTTAATGAAATCGGTATTTACCGGATTTGCCACCCGACTAATTTGTCGGGTTGTGGTGATTGTCGTGCTACGCGACAAAATGTGAAGTCCCGTCGCGCTACGCGACGGGTGCTAAAATCGGCAAAGTTGTTTAAACTCAAACCAAAACCCTAATTCGGGAGGAGGACATTATTGGACGATTGGAGCGGCTGAGGACTCATAGGGCGATTTCCAGGAGCTTGGGAGCAAAGGATTGGAGATTTGGAGCTAGGAAGTGAAGAATCGAAGACTTAATCGTCCCGTTTTTTACGTTTCTCTTCTTAGTTTTCATTCCTTTGTAATCAATGACTTCTTCCATGACTTATACTTCTGTTCTGATCATGTTTAGAGGCTAAACTTCTGTAGCTTCCTAGGTTTTGATGATATGCATGTTTAACTTAGTATTCTTTCGGTTTTTGGATTGTGCTTGTGTTTAAAGTTAATGATAATGATTTGGTTTGCATGATCAGTTGTGTACGTGTATTTAGATCTGTTCTTGTGATTGGTTTATTGCTTCACGTGTGTCTTGATGAATGTCT